>APFE031001558.1:73610-86741 GCA_000404065.3 Pinus taeda | reverse complement strand
AAATGAGAAAATTGTAGACATCTTCACCAAAGCACTTGGAAGGGAAAAGCTTGAATGATTCAGAATGATGCTTGGACTCACCAACATCCCTTCAGATTAAGGGGGGAATGTTGACACCTAATCTTCATGATTGGAAATTTTATGTAAATAAATAAATTGGGAAGGTGAACAGTCATTGGGAGATGAACTGAACAATCACTCCCTATTGTATATAACAATGGGTTACCTATGGAATAATATACGAATCAGTTTTTTGCTTTGTGGAGTTACTGCCTGGCCTGACACCAATCTTGAAACTAGCTGACCCCAACAAATATTTTGTTGTATGCACATAGTATTATAAAGAATGATTGGGATGTGTTTTAATGCAAGAAGGCCATGTAATCAACTTGAATCTAGGAAGCTAAACTATTGTGAGAAGAACTATGCCACATGCCTTAGAACTAGAAGCTATCATCCATGCTCCAAAAATGTGGAGACATTATCTCATAGGAAGAAAATTTCATCTCAAAACAAACAATGTTAGTCTAAACTATATGAACAATTGGCAAGAAAGATGGTTGACATTCCTTACTGAATACGATTTTGAAATCATACACATTAAAGGAAAATAAAACAAAAATTTGGATTCGTTAAGAAGAAAATTAAATCAAATTTTCACCATTTCAAAAAACCAATTGGTAGAAAATTTTAATAGAAAATGTTAAATCAACATATTTTGATGAAGAATACATGAGAATTAAAGAAAAAATTCAGAAATCTACATTGTTAGGTGAAGACGAAACTTATTTTTCAATAAATTATCAGGAATTGATAATGTATAGAAAATGGATTTACGTGCCTAATAATTCAGATATGAAAATATTTGTTTTAGATGAGCTAAACAAGAAACCGACAATTGGACATCCTAGCTATAAAAAGTTAACAATTGCGTTGAGGAAGGATTTTTATTGGCCCAACATGAAAACACAAACAACTAAGTACATATATTAATGCTTGGAATGTCAACAAGCGAAGGCTTCCCATCAACATCCAACTGGGTTGTTACAACCCTTGCTCATTCCAAAATGGAAATGGGACATAATATCAATGGAGTTCGTCACTGGGGTTTACCAAAGAGTAGCAGGATACATAATTCTATTATGTCAGTGGTAGATAAAATTAGTAAAGAAGAACATTTTATTCCTTTTAAATCTATTCTCAAGGCTATTAAAATAGCTTAAATATCCATAAATTAAATATTCAGAGTCCATGGTATGCCTAAAAATATAATTTTAGACCATGATGCCACACTCATTTCTAAATTTTGGAAGGGTTTATTTGAAGGGATGGGAAGAAAGTTAAACTTTGGCACAACTTATCATCCTAAAACTGATGGTCAAACGAAAAGGAACAATGTATGTTATGGACAGGGCAATGATGTGGGAATATTATCTCCACTTAGTTGAGTTTTCCTTTAAGAATTGATATTAGACTTCATTGAAGATGATCCCTTTTGAGGTATTATATGCTAGAATATTCATAGTAACTCTAAGTTGGGACCATCCTAAAGATATGTTAGTGTTGGGACAAGATATGTTAAAGGATATGGAAGAAGTCTTTAAATAGGCCAGGTAGAATTTGAAAATGGCTCAAGATCGGCAAAAACATTATGTAGACTTAAAAATTGTTCAAAAATAATTCAATGTTGGTGATCATGTATATTTAAAAGTGAAACCAAAGAAAAACATATTGGACAGTTGGCATCATTAGGATGGAAAGTGGCATCATATGTGTTGCCATTGATGTCAAATAGGCTGGGATTGATGAAAAATGGGAAATGATAGAAAATGCATTGTGTGTTCAATTTAAGGAGATTATTTTGGTTGTTGTAGTCTTTGGTAGAGAATCATCATAGTAACAGGTTATGTAAGAAAGATATAAAACTTTATAGCCATGATGATTGTGAATCCCAAGATTTGAAGGAGTTTATTCATTATGATCTAACCATATATGTTTTTGGTTGTGGCGTAGCTAGATAGTGCTCATAAAGAGCTTTCCATTGGTATGTTGAGGTTTGAAAAAGGCCTTCTAGATAAAAACATTATGGATGATCAAAGTATGAAAAACAGAGAAGTCAACATGCACGGTTCCAAGGCTCAAATTTCTACATTTACCTTCTATTTTATGAAAAACGCCTTTATTCCAAACTTAGGCATATCTGGAGTAAGGTTGGGACTTAGGCAATTCAAGCCTACTCAAAAGTTGGGTTGTGCAGTAGAAGTCCAGAGTGGAAATGTCCTCCAATCCCCAACCTGTGTGGGACCAATTATCTAGTCAGGCCCTTAGATTAGTCGGAAGTCAACCCAGTTAGGATGCTATGGCAAGAGTTCAAAGGACTAAATCTCGACCCTAAATTTGTGAGGGATTTTCTACAGATGGCAACTACAGTGGCATATGACGTCAGCACATAGTGATATGGCAACATAGGTAGTGGACAGATGACATGTGTTTTCAGCATTTTTAGGTGGCCAAGTGGGCCAAATTTCGGTGACACATAACACCACATAAGCATGGATGATGTTAGTATGACATAGGCGTGATGTATGCAAAATGATGTGGCATTGTAACAACCCCTGGTTAAATTATCATGTAATAAAGGATAATAAAGGCAAAATAAGACCAAGGTCACGGGACACATATTCCAAGATGGATGTTGGGAAAAGACTTTAGTGAGCATCACTTGTGGTTTAAAAATAAATATGGAAATTGACGAAGGCATTGGAAAAGTCAAAGAGGCAATAATTGACATTTAATTATGAGAAATAAAAGAAAATAGGAGAAAACAAAGATGAAGAGACACAAATATGCATGCAAGATAAATTAGAGGAAAATGGAGAAAAATGAAGAAAAATGACACATGAATAAAAAAGGCATCAGAGGATCAGTTCAAAACTTTTGGTCAATTTAGTTTGGTTCTCTCCTTTCGTTCTCATGCACACTTAGATATTCTTGGAGCATTTTAGAATTCACTTGGATTTGGAGAAAGGACAAGCAAATGGAAGTGAAGGGAAGTGATGGAAAGCAAGGAGAAGGTTGGAACAACAACTTCAGCAGGAGGATTTTTCATGTAACATATTGCATGTGCGATTTCCTAGATGAGGTGTGAATGCATGGTACATGAATTTGTTTGTTTGGTTCATTTGTTGTCATTGGCATGTGTTTTTCTCAGTTTGATAGTGGTTTTAGATTTTCCTTTCCATTTTTTGGGTAGCCATGGTGTGATGGTATTCATTCTTGGTTGAGATTTGGATTTTCGGAACGTATTGGAACTCGGTGAGGTGGTCTCAGGAAAAGTCCCAAGGGCTGGGGGTGGAGATGGTTCTCTCCAAGAATCCCTTGACATATGGGTGGAGACAGGAAAATTCCTCATGGTATGGTGAAGAAATTTTGACACATCCAAGCTCGGTTTGGATTTCGTGATCTCATGATTGATTGAGGTGAGATCATGGTAGCTTGAGGGTGGAGGTGGTTTAACCTCTGGAGTCCCTAGTTTATTATTTCTTTTTTTTATCCCATTAGGTCCCACATTCATGCTTGGAATATGGCACATGGGTGATTAGTTGAAAGAAATATTTGGTTCAACCCAATTTATGGTCAGGTTCTATGTGGAAGTCCCTGACTTGGTTAGCTTTTGCATAAGTTTATAAGAGCTATTTTTCTATTGTGATATATGAGCATTTGTAATTGTTATTATGTTGATGTGATGGTTACTATTCTAGTTATATGCTAGTTATATGCATGGTTCTATAATGTGCTCTCGATATGGCTATTATTCATGATTTGATAAGTATTTGAATGGTTGATGAATGCATGGGCTAACAAGTGTTGTTGCAACTAGTTGAAAGGGCATTAGACATTCTTGGTGATTCTCAGATGAATTTCATAGATTTAAGATCATATATGCATTCATGACCTGTAACTTACAAGTTCCCCATATGTTTGATGAAATGTCTAATGTGTATTAGGTAGTCTAGGTCAAGTTATGGGATCAAGTTTGAATTTTTTGAACTGTTATCATCTTAATTATGATTCTAGAAAGTTACAGGAATTTTTGGGCAGTGGTCTGAACGTTAGCCTAGAAAAGTGGCTCAAATCACGAAAATGTTGGGATAGAAGTGGAGAGTTTAGTTCATAATCACATGGAAGAAGGCTCATACATATTGTTATAGCCTCATAATTGCATGCAGAATGCATCAAGGGTGTGGTTATGGATTTAGGTTAGTGAAAATGGTCATCTCATGGATTGACCACCTGGGGGGTTTGTAGCCTCCTGAATGGTCTATGGTCTTTGTGGGATGTTAGTTTGTGGTCAGATTGCAAGCCCCACTTCCATAACTTGAACTTGGAGGTCAGGTCATGTCATAATAGCACCTAGCCTCACATTTACCCTAGGAGATTGTAAAAAAGGGTAAATGTTGGGAGGGGTTGTTACAGATTGGTATCAGAGCTTCCAGGTTCAAACATTTGGACTAAATGGGTTGGATGTGATTGTTATGCATACATTATAGTGGCTATGGTTTTCATGATTATTGTTACTTTTACAGTTGAGTTATCATGCATGATGTGAGATGTTGATAGGATGATGTAATTATATATATATATATATATATATATATTATATATCCATGTTAATCTAGACTGATTTGAGCATACGATAAAGCCTCCCCTGAACTTCATTACGATATATTTAATCATGTTTTTATTTGTCTTATCTAACATGGTATGTTTGCAGGAAGAAGAAGACCAGAGATGATGAGAAAAATGGTGGATTAAAACTGACATGACTCTCCTTGTAAACTAGTTGAGAAACAAGGAGATGAGTAATCTCTTGACATAGTAGATACACTGAGAATTCTGAAGGAAAAAATCAAAATTTGCAAGGGAGATAATGATAGGATAATTGAGTCATAGGAAAGGCTTGCCAGAGCTCATGAAAATAAAATTTAGGTTAATGAAGTGATCCTTAAGAATCAGATTTGTAGAAACAAGTATAGCCACAGATCATTCATGGACAAGAGGAATGGGCTAATGGGGCATATGGTAGCAGGTCTCCATTATGATACAGGTTGGACAGGGATGACATAGTCAGAGGTGGCAGATGGTTGGATAGACCTGATAGGAGAGGTAGTAATTTCGGGTTATATTCTAGTTCTAGTTCAGAGGGACATCATTGTCATCACCACCATCATCCTTATAGGAGGAGTGAGAAGAAATACTTTCCAAATGAGTAAGAAAGTCAAGCCTCCTATATTTGATGGAGAGATGAAGAAACCAGAAGATGTAGAATCACGACTGCTTGGGGTGAAGAAGTTTTTCGAATTGCATGACTATACAAAGAATATGAAAGCTAGGATAACTATTTTTAGTCTCAAAGGAAAAAAAAATCTAGTGAGAAGACGTGAAGCGTGCTAGAGGCATCAAGGTAGAAGAGTTGAGTTGGCATAATTTTAAAAGACTCTTCAAAAAGAAGTACTTGTTCAAGAGATACTATGATGGAAAGGCTAAGGACTTATATGAGTTGAAGATGGGTTCTATGACATATGAAGAGTACACGACTAAGTTTCTGGAGCTATTGAGGTATGTGCCTTACCTAAAGCATGAGGAGACAAAGGTTCAAAGGTCCATCAGTGGAATACTATTAGCATTCAAGGATTAGATTGAGTATGATGAGCCTCGATCATTGAAGGAAGTTAACGGGAAGTTGAAGCATTGTTATGAGTGGTTAAAGTGTAGTTATGATCCTAAGCATGACTGGAAAAAGAATGAGAAGGCTGAAGGAAAATGGCCTGAAAATCGGGGAATACCTCAAGATGTAGGTGAGAAAGAAAATTCTGCTCCTTACAATAAGTTTAGGTCAACTCAGAAGGGACATGGACCTTAGCCTGGGAAGAAGAAAAATAAAGGAAGTGGCATAGAACTATTGCAATGTTGGATTTGTGGTAAGGACCATCATAAGAAGGATTGTCTGTTGTATTAGGGTGGTAGGCCACATATCTATAGTGCTCAAGAGGCATAGATAGTTGGGGATGTTGGTCAGAGAATTCCTTGGATTTATGCAACACTTGATAAAATGAACGCAAATCATCAGGCATCCATTATTGAGATGGAATGTAAGATTTGTGGTTGAGTTGTGTCCATTTTGATTGATCATATATATAATCATAGTTATGTTAGTCCTGACCTCGTGGATATGTATGGCTTGAATAAAGAAGTGCATGTAGAGGCTTGGTTGGTGGAGTTGGCTACAGGGACCAAGAAAAGCATTCATCATTGGATGAGATCTTGTGGATTTTAGATAAATGGTATGCCTACATCAACAAACCCAAATGTGCTTCCATTGGGTTCATATAGTATGCTTTTTGGTATGGATTGGTTGTTTACTCACAAGACCAAGGTAGATGTTATGACAAGACTATTAAGTGCTTGGATGATGATGGAGAGAAGAGAATCTTGCACGGAAAGAAGAAGCCTAGAGAATCTTGCACGGAAAGAAGAAGCCTACATATGTGAGAATGGTTATAGCCATGCAGGAGAGGCACAGTTGGAGGAAAGGGTATGTACTATTTGTAGTGCATGTTTCCAGTAACAAGTGGAAGGATATTGAGGATGATGAATTCTTGAAGAGGTATCCTATTCTGCAACAGTTTCAAGATGTGTTTCCTCTAGACATTTCCTGAGTTACCACCTCATAGGGAAGTGGATTTCTCTATTGAGTTGGTATTTGGAGGAGCACCAAAATCAAAGGCACCTTACAAGATGATCACTCTGGAGTTGGTAGAATTGAAGTTGCAGCTTAAGGAAATGCCTGTAAAGGATACATAAGGCCAAGTGTGTCGCCATGGGGTGCACCGGTGGTTTTTGTGAAGAAGGATGTTACTCTCAGATTGTGAATTTATTATAGGAATCTAAACAAGGTCACCATCAAGAACATGTATCCATTTTCGTAGATTGATGAATTTGTTTATCAACTGAAAGGAGCAAATTTTTTTTCAAAGATTGATGTGAGATTAGGATATCATTAGGTGTGCATCAAGGAAGAAGATATCTACAAGACTGAATTTTGTACTAGGTATGGGAATTATGAGTTTGTGGCAGTTCCTTTTGGTCTTACTAATGCTCCAGCCACTTTTATGTGCTTAATGAACAATGTGTTGTGTCCTTATCTGAACAATTTTTTGATACTATTCATTAATGATATATTGATATATTCTAATAATGAGGAAGAGAATGCAGAGCACTTGGCAACAATATTGATATTTTTCAGAGAGCATCAGTTGTATGCAAAGATTAGCAGCTGTAGTTTCTTTCAGAATGAAGTTCATTACTTGGGGCATGTTGTTTCGAAGGAAGGTATAGTAGTGGACCTAGAAAATATTAGAGCTATCATGGAGTGGCTAGCTCCTAGGAATCTGGATGATGTCAAATCATTCATGGGACTAGCATGTTATTATAGGAGGTTCATCTGGAACTTCTCACGGAATGCCTATCTTATTACAACCTTGAAAAGGAAAGGAAATAATTTTGAATGAACTGAGCAGTGTGCAACTATTTTTGAGCATTTGAAGCATTTGCTTATAAATGCTCATGTCTTGGATATTGCAGATCCTGATAAGGAGTTTTTAGTTTGTTCAGATTATTGCAAGAAAGGACTTGGTGGAGTCTTAATGCAGGAACGATAAGTGGTATTTCGTGAGTAAAGAAAGTTGAATGAGCATGAACAAAATTATGTGACTCGTGATCTTGATTTGGAAGATATCATTCATGCCTTGAAGATGTGGAGGCATTATCTTCTTGATAGGAGGCTCATCTTGATGAGTGATCATAGTGGACTGAGATACTTGTTTGACCAACCCAATCTGAATGTTAGGAAAGCTAGATGGTTGGCTACCCTTAGTGATTTTGACTTTGAGATTATGTACATCAAGAGAAAGGAGAATCAGGTTGCATATGCTCTTAGTAGGAGAGTGTAAGTGAATCATATTTTGGTTGTGAGATCTTATGGGACAAATTTCTAGGAGTGAATATTGTAGGTAGGGTAGCATGATGACATGTATCATCAGTTGAAGCACAATTTGCAGCAATAGGGTGAAGCTGGTAGGGATGAGGATTATTACCTCACAATAGATGGCTTGGTTAGATTCATGAACAAGATTTATGTGACATATAACAGTGAGCTCAAGAAGCTTATCTTGAGGGATTTTCACGTCAAGCTATATTCAGGTCACCCAGGACATCAAAAGACATTGACAATAGTTAATAATCTCTACCATTGGCCGAAATTGAAGAAATAAGTGGTCGAGTTTGTTGCTATATGCTTGGACTATCAACAAGTAAAAGCAGAGTGTAAACACCCAACTAGTTTATTACAATCTATTCCAATTCCAAAGTGGAAATTGGAAGGCCATTTCCATGCACTTCATTACAAATTTTCTGAGGACATAGAAGTAGTATGATTCCATCATGGTTGTGGTTGAAAGGTTGAGTAAGGTAGCTCACTTCATTACAATGAAGTCTACTAATTCAACTAATGAGGTAGCTTAGATATTCATCATGAAGATCGTGAGATTGTGTGTTGTTCCCAAGAATATTATAACATACAAAGATACCAAGTTAACTTCTAGGTTTTGGAAGGATTTGTTTGTAGGTTTAAGGACAAAGTTAGCATTCAGTACAACCTATCATCCATAGGCATATGGACAGATAGAGAGGATCAACAAATTTCTTGAGGACATGTTGAGAATGTACGTCATGCATCAATAGAGGAAGTTGGAAGAGTATCTTCCACCGATAGATTTTTCATATAATAATGGGTTTCAAGGATCCTTATAGATGAGTCCATTTGAGGGCATTTATGGGTGGAGTTGTAATACTCATATCAAATAGAGTGATCTAGTGAACAAGGTGTTGATTAGACTGGATATGTTGGCTAAGATGGAACAAGATATGTTGGTTATTAAGAGTAATTTAAAGGAAACATGGGACATGAAGAAGAGTTACGTAGATCAACACAAGGAATTCAAGGAGTTTCAGGTTGGGGATTCATTCTTGGTTGAGCTTTGGATAGCCATAAGGTTTTGGAATAGGTGATATGGTCTCAAGAAAATTCCTAGGGGTTGCAGGTGGAGATGGTTTTCTCCGAGAAGCCTTCGACAGGTGGGTGGAAACAGGAAAACTCATCAAGGTAAGGTGAAGAAATTTTGAGGCATCTAAGCTCTATTTGGTTTCATGATATCAGGACTAGTTTAGGTGAGATCACAATAGCTTGAGGGTGGAGGTTGTTTTAACCTCTGGATATGTCTTGGTTTATCCCATGAGGTCCAACATTCATGCGTAGAATGTGGCACGAGGGTGATTGGCTGAAAGAAACATTTAGTTCAGCCCAATCTATGGTCAGGTGGTACGTGAAAGTCCTTAAATTGGTTAGATTTTGCATAAGTTAATAAGAGTTATTTTTCTATTGTGATTTATGAACACTTGTACTTGTTATTATGTTGATGTGGTTGTTGATTTTTCATGGTTATTATTCTGGTTGTATGCTGGTTATAAGCATGGTTTTATAATGTGCTTTATGCCTATTATTCACGATTTGATAAGTATTTGAATGGTTGATGAATGCAAGGGATAAAAAGTGTTATTGTAGCTACTTAAGAGGGAAATATATCTTCTTGGTGATTCTCAGATGAAGTTCAAAGCTTTAAGATCATATATGTGTTCATGACCTATAACTCACAAGTTTACCATATGTTTGACGAAATTTCTAATGTGTATTAAGAAGTCTAGGTCAAGTTCCGACTTCAAGTTTGAATTTTTTTTATTGTTATAATCTTAATTATGATTCTGGAAAGTTATAGGTAGTTATCAGAAATGGTGTGGAGGCTAGCCTAGAAATGTGGCTCAAATCTCGGAGCCACTTGCATAAAGCTAGGGAATTTAGATCATAACCACATGTAATAAGGCTTATGAGTGCAGTTATAGACTCATAACCACATGAAGGGTGTGGTTATGGAGTTAGGTAAGTGAAAATGGCTCGCGCTCGGGGATTGACCACCTGAGGGGTTTGCAACCTCTTGAGTGGTTTGTGGTTTTTGAGGGATGTTAGTTTTTTGTTGTATTGTAGGCCCCACTTCCATAACTATAACTTGGACGTTAGGTTATGTCATAGTAGCACACAACCTCACATTTACCTTGGGATCTTGTAAAAGCAGGTAAATATTGGGAGGGGTGGTTACATGCATAATATTCGAAGCTAGCACTAGGAAGTCATTTTGGTGATGTTTTTACATGATTTTGGTTTTTGGAAGAAAATGGCTTGGAGTTAGGGCTTCACACTAGCCTAGACTCCATGCAAGTTGAGGAAACTATAAGCATAGAGCAGGAAAACAAGCTATCCTACAGCCTCATGACCAACATCATTATTTCTACCTAGGCGTTGATTTTGCAACATTTATCCGTGTGTCATGTGATCAAAGAGCCTTAGAACTATTCAATCAAATGGATTTAAGAACTTAGGAATATGCACCATGGTCGTCGGTGCATTTGTCATAAAATGATCATAAGCTAATTTGGCACTATGAGCCATATTTTCCAGTTACGCCATATCTATTGTTTCACCAAAGTTGGGAACTATGTTAAATCCTACACTTGGATTAAATGGATATTGTGTATAATTGAGTTGCAAGGAAATGAGGACCACAAAATCTCAGAGAATTAATCGTGCGACATATTTATTAAAGGAATTGATCCTTGATCACAACATTAATGCATTAGTTCATTTAATGACCAAGAAGAGCCATGCTTAGTATTAAATATATCTGATAGTGTGCTAATAGAACTAGAGTGGAGACCATACCATTGTCAGTTGCTTGAGTAAATTGATCCCATACCCATGTTGTTAATTGAATATTAATGCGCCATTTACATGGAGGATTTCCTTATTAACGATCCAATTAATTAGATGAAAAATTGCATTGTTTAGTGTGTTTTTTTTAAACAAAAACTAAGGGAAACAATGAGTTAACATGCATTAGTGTAGAATTGTATGAGAAGTGGTGTGTGCAGGTGAGCTGGGTGTGAAGAGTGTATGCGCAATAAACTTGTAAGAGAATAGAGAACAAAAAAACTAAATTTGCATAGAAGAGGGCAGCCAAAAGTGTGGATGCAATATAGAGAGTAAGGAGTTGTAAGAGACAACATAACATGTTCTTTATGTTTTATGTAATAGAAGTAAGTCAATGTTCTCAGTTTAAAAATTGTATGAAAGGTAGGAAAGTTGGTTGAAGCAGGTTGTCGCCTGCATTCATAACAGGTTGGTTCCTCTTGGCATCTTGTGGCTTTCTTATTTGAAGGGGGTTGGGGCCTCTTGTGAGTGAGTTCTCACAAACAAATTGATGTACCTGAGTATGTTCGTGGATGACATCATATTAACAAAAATATTGGTGCTTTTTCCCTTTTGGGTTTCAATGTTGAATATATGTATCGATGTGTGTATGTTGCTCATGTTAATGGTATGTGTTCACATGAATGATATACTATGATACTTGATGTATTTAGTCGTGAATGCTCATATGGGTGAATGCCAATTTATAAGAAAAAATAAGTATTGGGGATTAAAGATTGAAATTATATTAATTATAGATTCACCCCCCCCCCGATAATTCCTTATTCCAACAAAGCACACTTAGAATTGGCAATTGTGCCAAGTTATCAGCTAGATATTGTGGACCTTTTGAGGTGTTCGCCAGAATTGGACTAGTTTCCTATCAGATTACTCTTCCAAGAAATATAAAAATTCATAATGTATTTCATGTGTCCTTGTTAAATAAATACATACTTGAATCAAGTTATGTAATTTATTGGAATGTTGTACAGGTGGAACTGGTGGGTGAGTTCCTGGAAAAACCATTATGTATTCTAGAAAAAAGGGCATTCACACTATAGAATAGAGACATAGCTCAAGTAAAAGTTTAATGGAAGCATTTCATCCCAGAAGAGGCAACTTAGGAGTTGGAGGATGATTTTAAAGAAGCATATCCAACTATATTTTAGTAAGTTGGAATGAATTCCATAGTTTATGAGCAAACAATGGGACAATATCAAATTCAACTAGAGGAGGATTTGATATCCCTTTATTTGGACCTTTTATTGTAAATCTTCATATATTATTAAGTGTGATTGTTCCCTCACTTTAAAAGACTCATTTGAAATTAGTTTATCAGTGTGATAAACTGATAAATGTTGAATGTAAGTTTTGTATTTATAATGTTGTTTATAAATTAAAAATATAAAAACTAATGCTTTAATTACACCTACCTAAAAGAGTTATGGCTACAAGTTAATTGTCGATATTGATTACCACTCATTAAGTGTTAGGAATCTAATATAGATAATTGAATTATAAATGATTGTGGAATTAACTGATCATTACCTTTCCTTAAAAACATCACATTGTCTTGGAAAGTGGGGAAGTGGAGCTCATAAATGAGCTAAATAACTAGCTTCCACCTATTGTGTGAGGTGGAGGTAGCTACCAACTACCAATTGAATGGTAGAGAGGGTAATCCACCTTGATCATCTTATTGGAAAAAGAAGAATCATGCAAAGCTAATCTAGTGAGGAATGGACAAGGAAATTAGAATTAATAATTTATAGTCAAAAGTGCTTGGGGGGGTATTGTTGGAACAATTATCACAGGTTGGGAGGAGCTAGTGAATTACTGTAACAGTTTCCAGGCTTAGATATTTCAATTCAGTGTCCTAACTTTTTTTATATGAATATTTTCTTATGAATTTTGTGTTGAAAATAATACTGAGAGGGGGGGTGAATCAGTATTATCTAGTCCTTTTACCAAATCTTTCTTATTTATACTTTGAATTATTTTTGCATATCGGTACCATAAAATAATGAGCATAAACAAGAAAAATAGACAGTCACATCAAAGAACACCAGATATAAGGTGGAAACCCATTGTAGGTGAAAACCACCTGCTGCAATATGTCTCTATCTTCTTTCAATTTAGAAACTCCTTTTACAATGGTCTTGTATTGGTGCAGTCCTTTACCAGTACGCAGGCTGCAACCTACAGAGAGCTAC
>APFE031001558.1:0-68893 GCA_000404065.3 Pinus taeda | reverse complement strand
GGGGGAGTTATTTAGAATGAAACGCCTATCACTCGACAAGTTGTTAGATTTGAACTCTCTGTTACAATATTGTGTAAGATTTTCTTTTAATAGTTTTACATTACAAAACTTGGGGACTATCTTTTGTGACTTGTTTTCTTGAATTAGTATTGCTATTCTTGGAATAATTTCTTATTTATGTCACCACATCATAGGGGTATAACTTATTTCTTCTTTTCCTTAGTCAATTCATGGATTATGGAGTTATTTACCTTCACGAACGGGTTTTAAAATTGAAACCCTAACTCTTTGGTAACTCTATAAGAAATTTATTTAGGAAATCCTAATTAAATTATTCATATATCATTTTTATAATATGAGGGTGACATCAGTTTGAAATTAGTAACACTATATGGAATTTGGCTTTTCCCTCTTTATGGTTTTTAGTCCCTTAATGATTTTTTTTAAAATAAACATTATGATTATTCTTCAGTATGAGTTAATTTTTATCTTCTTTATAATACATTTATTTTTTTATCATTTACTAAGATAGCACTACCCTATTGCAAAGGTTTTCTAACAAGGAGAAAGGGTTAAAGTCAAGGTAATTCATATCCAATGTTCTCTCCTCCTTAATTTTATATGTAACATTCTTACTCATAAGTATTAACACAACTTATTCTTCCTCTCACAAGCATGCAAGTAATTATTTTATCATAATTTCAAGTCTTTTTCCTTCAATTTTTCGAGTTTAGGTTTCAAAACACTTCATCAATATTTATAGATCATTCAGGTTTCTTACCAGTTTAGATGTTCCTATACCTTTGACCCTTGTTTGCCTGTACGTGACTACTCAATTCGAGATCAATACCAATATTTTTTCTATCTAATTTCAATTTGTTCACTTTTATTAGTTATCTCTTCCTTTTTGGAGGATTTAAACTACAAGCCTCTATTACTGGGTATGTAATTGTGATTTAACGGTATTGTCAAACCCGTAACTATTTTCATTTGACATGTATTGAGGTAATTTTCGACCTATCTTGCCATTATTGCAATTCTTTCTCCTTACTAATAGAGAAGAGATTTTTTATGTGTTTTAAATTTATGGTTGTATTAATATCTTCAATTTAAATATATTTTCCAGTTCCTAATGCTATAGTTATGTTATTCTTATTTTTCTGTGTGAACCTTGACTACTTAGTCTTTTAGATTTTGTATGTGTTACTGAACGTTCATTGTTACCAGTAATAATTTCCAATTTAATACATGATATGTCTAATTGGTTCCTAGTAACCTAATTTCATTCTCCTATAGATATTGTTCCTTGTATCATTTATTTTTTTCAAGTATTTAAATGGATTTTGCTTGTGTTCACATTCAATATATTTACACACACAAAGTCATAGATTATTCTATTAAACCCAAAATCCTTCAGGTCTGAATGACACTGTATCTTACAATGGTGTTATACTATATTGGCATTACACACACACACACATATAGATACACATGTTTATGTTTTCTAAACTCTTCTCTATGTCCAAGTATTTAACAAGCTAAAATTTTATGTACCGATATTGTAGATGTAAAATTCAAACAAAATATCTAACATTCTGCAAAAAAAAATTATGAAAAAACTTATCTTTTGTTCTTTTTTGTACTACAAAATTATTGTACATATATTCACTTTCTATGCTTTTGCAAAATATTTCTTATACAACTAGTTATAATAACATACATTCTAGTTTTAGATGCTAAAATATACATAAGCACATAACCAAATGCACAAATTATTAACTCTCAAATTCATAAGAAAATATTCATATAAAAAAAGTTAGGACACTGAATTGAAATATCTAAGCCTGGAAACTGTTACAGTAATTCACTAGCTCCTCCCAACCTGTGATAATTGTTCCAACAATACCCCCCCAAGCACTTTTGACTATAAATTATTAATTCTAATTTCCTTGTCCATTCCTCACTAGATTAGCTTTGCATGATTCTTCTTTTTCCAATAAGATGATCAAGGTGGATTACCCTCTCTACCATTCAATTGGTAGTTGGTAGCTACCTCCACCTCACACAATAGGTGGAAGCTAGTTATTTAGCTCATTTATGAGCTCCACTTCCCCACTTTCCAAGACAATGTGATGTTTTTAAGGAAAGGTAATGATCAGTTAATTCCACAATCATTTATAATTCAATTATCTATATTAGATTCCTAACACTTAATGAGTGGTAATCAATATCGACAATTAACTTGTAGCCATAACTCTTTTAGGTAGGTGTAATTAAAGCATTAGTTTTTATATTTTTAATTTATAAACAACATTATAAATACAAAACTTACATTCAACATTTATCAGTTTATCACACTGATAAACTAATTTCAAATGAGTCTTTTAAAGTGAGGGAACAATCACACTTAATAATATATGAAGATTTACAATAAAAGGTCCAAATAAAGGGATATCAAATCCTCCTCTAGTTGAATTTGATATTGTCCCATTGTTTGCTCATAAACTATGGAATTCATTCCAACTTACTAAAATATAGTTGGATATGCTTCTTTAAAATCATCCTCCAACTCCTAAGTTGCCTCTTCTGGGATGAAATGCTTCCATTAAACTTTTACTTGAGCTATGTCTCTATTCTATAGTGTGAATGCCCTTTTTTCTAGAATACATAATGGTTTTTCCAGGAACTCACCCACCAGTTCCACCTGTACAACATTCCAATAAATTACATAACTTGATTCAAGTATGTATTTATTTAACAAGGACACATGAAATACATTATGAATTTTTATATTTCTTGGAAGAGTAATCTGATAGGAAACTAGTCCAATTCTGGCGAACACCTCAAAAGGTCCACAATATCTAGCTGATAACTTGGCACAATTGCCAATTCTAAGTGTGCTTTGTTGGAATAAGGAATTATCGGGGGGGGGGTGAATCTATAATTAATATAATTTCAATCTTTAATCCCCAATACTTATTTTTTCTTATAAATTGGCATTCACCCATATGAGCATTCACGACTAAATACATCAAGTATCATAGTATATCATTCATGTGAACACATACCATTAACATGAGCAACATACACACATCGATACATATATTCAACATTGAAACCCAAAAGGGAAAAAGCACCAATATTTTTGTTAATATGATGTCATCCACGAACATACTCAGGTACATCAATTTGTTTGTGAGAACTCACTCACAAGAGGCCCCAACCCCCTTCAAATAAGAAAGCCACAAGATGCCAAGAGGAACCAACCTGTTATGAATGCAGGCGACAACCTGCTTCAACCAACTTTCCTACCTTTCATACAATTTTTAAACTGAGAACATTGACTTACTTCTATTACATAAAACATAAAGAACATGTTATGTTGTCTCTTACAACTCCTTACTCTCTATATTGCATCCACACTTTTGGCTGCCCTCTTCTATGCAAATTTAGTTTTTTTGTTCTCTATTCTCTTACAAGTTTATTGCGCATACACTCTTCACACCCAGCTCACCTGCACACACCACTTCTCATACAATTCTACACTAATGCATGTTAACTCATTGTTTCCCTTAGTTTTTGTTTAAAAAAAACACACTAAACAATGCAATTTTTCATCTAATTAATTGGATCGTTAATAAGGAAATCCTCCATGTAAATGGCGCATTAATATTCAATTAACAACATGGGTATGGGATCAATTTACTCAAGCAACTGACAATGGTATGGTCTCCACTCTAGTTCTATTAGCACACTATCAGATATATTTAATACTAAGCATGGCTCTTCTTGGTCATTAAATGAACTAATGCATTAATGTTGTGATCAAGGATCAATTCCTTTAATAAATATGTCGCACGATTAATTCTCTGAGATTTTGTGGTCCTCATTTCCTTGCAACTCAATTATACACAATATCCATTTAATCCAAGTGTAGGATTTAACATAGTTCCCAACTTTGGTGAAACAATAGATATGGCGTAACTGGAAAATATGGCTCATAGTGCCAAATTAGCTTATGATCATTTTATGACAAATGCACCGACGACCATGGTGCATATTCCTAACATATAACATATAGAGTCGAAGACTAAAATTTGTAACATATAACAACAACCCTTGTATAATGAAATACTATAACATAATTGTGATATTATACATATGTTGGAGGTAATACCTTTGAGTAAGAACAATTATTAAAACCATTACGATCATGACCATATTATATTATATAGGAAGGGAAGCTATATACACATAGGTATAAGGGATTATAAACAAACCTTTTTAAAAGAAAACTAATGATAGAGTTAATCCAAAATATATATGCTATGCATATTATGATTAATATGTGTTGATTATGAAATTTAGAGTAGCTTGTGAACTCAAGTTTGGATTTCATAATTGTATCAAATGCATAATCAAGTATTGTATACAACCTAAAAAGTTCTACTGTGTGAGAAGACATGAGAAAGAAGTATACAAATAGTGTACAGGTGCAAGAATAAATTTTCCAAGCCAAGAGCTATAATTCACTATCTTGATGAGAGAGAACCTTGAATTTTAACATGAAAAGGAAAAAAAAAAATGTAATTATAAGTTTAAGAGGCAATAAAAGTATTAGAAGGAAAAATCTTTGAAGCGCATAATTTCCAATTAAGTTATATGAGTATTTTTCATACTAATGATAAAAAACCAATTACGTATGTTATGTGGGGTTCATTACAAATGGTATTAGAGTTGTAGGTTACAACATTGGGATTCTTATGTGTCCTAAATTGAAACAATTATTTTCTATGTGATAAGAAGATCATAAAAAAATTATTGGGAAATTTTGAAGCATCACTGAAGAAAATAATGGACAAGCTTCTATAGGGTCACTTAGAGGAGGCAAAGAGCCTAATACTGAAATTGGAATGATGGGAGGAGGAACCGATGATATAAAAAGACAGGAATTTTAAATCATACAAGTAATATGTAGCTTGAAGGTAGATTGAGATAGTAGAAATTCCAATCAAGAACAATTCTCCAAAGTCAAGGATGAACATGAGGAGATTATTGACTACTTATTGAGGAAATAAGAGGAGAATAAAGGCACTAGGAAAATAGGAGAAACTTATAAGAAGAGATCTATAGGTGAATCTATTGATATAACTAATTCTATAACTTCTAGCGAAAGTAAGACCCATAAGTTTGATGAAGGAAAATAGCATAAATCTAATAGTAGCATTTCTATGTTCAAAAAAAAAGAACCACATCTCAGCTACAAGGAGAATTAAAAAATACTATACCTCCAAACTTTGATGGAGAATCTAAAGAAATCATGGCTTCTAAATATATCAAAGTATTTTGAGATCTACAAGTATCCTAGAAACTTGAAGGCCAGATTGGCTACATACCAACTAATTAGTAAAACATCTTTATGGTGAGAGGAAAATAAACCCATAAAGAGGATCAAAAGAAAAAAATTGACATGGAAACTCTTTAACAAGGAATTTAAAAAGAAATACTTAACAAAAGGACATATTGATGAGAAGGCTAGAGAGTTCCATGAGTTAACGTTCAAATAGTCCACAATGGATGAATTTTTAAATAAGTTCATAATTTTGTTGAGATATGTACCATATCTGAAAGAGGAAAAAGAAAAAATACTAAGTTTGATTTGCTACTACCATTTTCATATAGAAAATAGATTGAATTTATATTTACCATATCTGAAAGAGGAAAAAGTGTGTTTCAACCAAATGAAACAAAAGAGTGATAAATCTAAAAGTTGGATGACTACGAAAATGAAAATTTTAATACCAAGAAAAGGGGGTTTAAGAAACCTACATTCTCTAACTCCTTTAGAAGCAATCAAGGGGGGAACTAAAACAAAAGTGTAAATTAGTAAAAGAAATTTGGATAGAAGAGTGGACAAGGAGTTGGAGTAGGAAACATAAACTTTCATGAAATATTTAAACCACCAATTAAATTTTGCGGATGAAATGAGAACCATATGTGGAGATATTTTCCACAAAAAACACTAAACAAAAAAATGGCAATGAATAACTTGCAAGAAGCCTCTAAGCTCAATGATATTGCTTAGAAGATACCAAGTATTAGAGAAGCACTGGATGGGAGACAAGTAGACCACCAATCCACTATGGTGGAAGTTCAAGGTAAAATTTCTGAGAAAAATGTTACAGTATTAATTGAGCATGGTTCTACTTTAAGTTAGATTTCCCCTGCTACAATTGAAATGTGTGAACTTAAAAAGAAAAAACAAATTAATCTTGGTTAGTACAATTGGCAATACGATCCAATAGAAAAGTTAAAAAAATAAGAAAATATTTATTATTAAATCTAAATGGAATGAAAACTCATTTAAATCTAAATATTTTACCTTTAGGGGCATATGACATTTTTATTTGGATGGATTGCCTGGAATCTCACATAGAAATCTTAAATTTTCTAGAAATGTATTTTATTTCATTAATAATGAAGGGGAAGTTTATACAGTCAAAGGAGTGCCAAGAGTTATTTTTGCAAGGAAAATTTATGCCTCACAACTAAATAAATGTGCTCGTAAAGGCTACCAAATGTTTGAACTCCATATTGAAGATGTTACTCATAAAAAAAAAAAAAAACCACCTTTAGAAGATTATCTTATATTCGAGCAATATAAATATGTAGTCCTTGAAGAAATACAGAGGCTTCCTCGAAAGAGAGATATATATTTCACAATTGATCTCATTCTTGGAGCAATTCTGGTATCAAAAGCCCCATATGGAATGAGTATTCCTATTAAGTTAATGGAGTTAAAAATTTAGCTACTAGAACTGCTAGATAAAAATTACACAAGGCCCAATGTATCTCCTTAGGGTGTGCTAGTTTTATTCGTTAAGAATAAGGATGTGACACTTAGTATTTTTATAGATTACACACAACTCAAAAAAAAAAAAAAAAAACTCTTTTGCCCCGGATTGATTACTATATTAACCAAGTTCAAGGAACTTCAATATTCTCAAAAATTGATCTAAGATCTGGATATCATCATATTAGGATTAGGGATGAGGATATACATAAAACATCATTAGAGACAATATATGGATACTATGATTTGGTGGAGCTTCCATTTGGACTCACTAATGCACTAGCCACTTTCATGTGCATGATGACAGTGTGCTTAGTCCTTTCCTAGACAAATTTGTCATTGTATTTATATATGGAATTCTAGTTTACTCAAAGAGTAAATAAGAACATGATTATCATTTGTAGATTGTTCTTCAAACATTTAGAAAAAATGAGCTATATGGTAAGTTTAGAAAATACTCATTTTATCATAAATAAATTCATTATTTGGGACATGTGGTGTCTAATTAAGGTATTATTGTGGATCCAAAAAATATAAGAGCAATTATTGAATGGTCAGTGACTAATGACATTGTTGATATCAAGTATTTTATGGTAATTACAACTTATTAGAGAATGTGTATGGAAGGATTTTCTAAACTAGCATATCTAATTACTTCTTTGCAAAAGAAGAGGGCAAACTTTAATTGGATTTAGAAGTGTCAAGATAGCTTTGAAAAATTAATGCAATTATTAACTACTACTCCAATCATGAAACTAGCTTACCCCAACAAAGATTTTGTTGTCTACAAATATGTTTGTAAAGAAGGATTAAGGGGTGTTTTAATGCAAGAAGGTCATGTAATCAACTATGAATCTAGGAAGCTAAAAGATCATGAGAATAACTATGCCACATATGACTTACAACTAGCAGTTACCATCCATGCTCTAAAAATGTGGAGACACTATTCCATAAGAAGAAAATTTCAGCTAAAAATAGGTTGTTAGTCTCAACTACATATTTAATTAACCAAATTTGAATGCTAGGAAAGCAATATGGTTGGCATTCCTTATTGAATACGATTTTGAATTCATGCACATTAAAGGAAAAGAAAACAAAATTGTTGATGCCTTAAGCAGAAAATTAAATCAAATTTGCACCATTTAAACATGAAAGGAAAAGAAAACAAAATTGTTGATTCCTTGAGCAGAAAATTGAATCAAATTTTCTCCATTTCAAAAACTAGTTGGAAGATGAATCTGATAGAAAATATTAAATCAACAACATATTTTGATGAAAAATACATGAGAATTAAAAAAAAGGTTCAAAAATATACATTGTTAGGTGAAGAGGAAATTGATTTTTTAGTAAATAACCAAGAATTTCTAATGTACAAAAAAATAATTTACTTGCCTAATAATTCATATATGAAAATATTTGTTTTAGATGAGATGCATAGGAAACCAATAGTCAAACATCATGGATATCAAAATTTAATAATTGTGTTCAGGAAGGATTTTAATTGGCCTAACATGAAAATAGAAACAATTGTGTACATAGCTAAATGCCTAGAATGCCAACAAATGAAGGCTTCCCATCAACATTCATCTAAGTCGTTACAATCCTTTCCCATTCCAGGATGGAAATGGGAGGTAATATCACTGGAATTTATCAGTATATTACCAACATCTAGGAGGAAACATAATTATATTATGGTAGTGGTAGATAAACTTAATAAAGAAACACATTTTAGTCCTTTTAAATCTACCTTCAAGGCTATTAACATAGAAAAAATATCCATGAATGAACTATTCAAACTCAATGGTATGCCTAAAACTATGATTTCAAACCATGATGCCAAGTTCACTTCTAAATTTTGGAAGGGTTTATTTGAAGGGATGGGAACAAAGTTAAAATTTAACACAACTTACCATCCTCAAATTGATGGTCAAATAGAAATAACTAATAAGATCTTAGAAGATATGTTAAGAATGTGTATGTTATGCATGAGCCAACTAAGTGTGACTATTATCTCCACTTAGTTGAGTTTTCCTATAATAATAAATATCGGACTTCTTTGAAGATGAGCCATTTTGAGTTAATGTATGGCAAAAGATGTATAGTACCTCTAAGTTTGGACCATCCTGAAGATATATTAGTATTGGTACCAAATATGTTAAAGGATATAGAAGAAGTCGTTAAACATGTCAAGAAGAATGTGAAAACAACTTAAGATTGATAGAAGAGTTGTGCAGAATTAAAAATAGCTCAAAAACAATTCAATGTTGGTGATAATGTATATTTAAAAGTGAAACCAAAAAAAATCGTGTTGGACAATTGGTATTGTTAGGATGACATGTAGCGTCATATATGTGGGCATTGATGTCAAACAGGCTATCATTGATGAAAATTGGGAAAAGATAGTAGATGCATGGTGTGCTCAAATCAGGGGGAGTCATTTGGTTGTTGTAGTATTTGGTAGATAATTATCATAGTATCGGGTTATGTAAGAAAGATATAAAACCTTATAGCCATGATGGTTTGGTAGCCTAATGTTTGAAGGCATTTATGCCTTAATAGATCAACTCAAATGCTTTTGGAAGTGGCGTAGTTGGATAGTACTTGGAAAGAGCTCTCCATAAATATGTTGAAGTATGAAAAATGCACTCTTGATCAAAATGTATGGCCGGTCAAAGTATCTAAATTAGATAAGTCAGCAGGTAGGATTCGAGGCCTGAAAGTTTTGCCTTTCCATTGTGTTTTGTTTTAAATCCCTTTAATTCTGAACTTAGGATAATTTTGGATTAATTTCGGAGCTTAGATTATTCGGGCGTAGTTGGAAATCAGGTCGTGGAATAGAAGCTCAGTGTGCAAATCTCCCCTAATCCCCGATCTATGTGGGACCAACTATCTATTCATGCCCTTGGACTATTTTGAGGTTGGAACAATTAGGAGGTTGCAGCAAGAGTTCAATGGACCAACCCATGACCCCTAACCTATAAGGTATCTTGTATAGGTGGCAGCTAGGGTAGCATATGATGTCAACATAGAGTGATGTGGAATCATGGGAAGAGGACATGTGGCATGTGTTTTCAATATTTTTGAGTGGCCAAGTGGGCCAAATCGGGGTGACACATGGCACCACATATGCAAGGATGTTGTCAATATGAAGTAGGCATGATGTATGCAAGATGATGTGGAATATTCTTCGAAGTTAATGCTAGGAATTTAGTTTTGTGAATTTTTCATATGAATTTGGTTTTATATCAAAAATGACTTGGAGTGAGGGCTTCGGGATAGTCAAGCCTCCATGCAAGTTGAGGCAAGAGCAAGCATAGATCAGGAAAGTTGGGTGTCCTCTCGCCACCCGACCAACATCATTAGGCATATCCAAGAGTTGGTTTTGCATCCTTTCTTCATGTTTCATGTGACCGAAGAACCTTAGGGGTATTTGAAGAAAGGAATTTATGCGTTGAGGACTATGCGCCATGGGTGTTAGTGCATTTGGCATAAACTGGTTAGAAGCTAGTTGGGCAATATGACCCACATTTGGAAATTATGCAATATCTAGAGTTTCATGATACTTGGGAACTTTGTTAAATATTGTTCTTGGATTAAATGGTGATTGCATAGAACTGAGTTGCAAGGAAATGTGGAAAATGAAAGCTTAGGGAATTAATGGTGCAATTTCTAGATTAAAGGAAGTCATTCCCAATCACAACATTAATGCATAAGTTCATTTGATGAGCAGGAAGAGTCATGTTGTGTATTGAACATCTATGATAGTATGTGAACAGAATGAGAGTGGAGAACATACCTGTTAACACCATAAAATAATACACATGTTAGTACAATCCAAAAGACACTAAATGGTGTCCAATAGAATGCACAAGTGAACATTTTACAGCTAAATACATCATAAGGTTTAAAAAATCAAATTTCTCCTAAGGTCCAAAGTTTATAAAGAAAAAAATTGATGTCGGCGACTGTTTCTTCGATAAATGCACATGCAAAGAATATCCTTCAAAAGCCTCGCGGTTGCATAAATGGATGACTCGGTGATCTGGGATCACTCTACACACTTGGGGTTGATTATCTTACATGATCTTAGACTAGTACAACCAAATCTG
This sequence comes from Pinus taeda, assembly GCA_000404065.3. Classification (NCBI taxonomy): domain Eukaryota; kingdom Viridiplantae; phylum Streptophyta; class Pinopsida; order Pinales; family Pinaceae; genus Pinus; species Pinus taeda. Next base: position 57,931 of record APFE031001558.1, on the reverse strand, counting down.
AGTCACCTTGAAGATATGTAGCCCTCTATGGAATCATCTTGTCCTACTCATGTGTCATTATCATGCATGAACCAAGAGGGAGAAGATGGATTCAAAAAATTATATATAAACAAGCCATAGGAGAGCCAAAATATGAAACATTGTTATGCTGGCCAAATTTCTATCTAAGAAAACCACCATTGCATTAATGAAGCCAAATAAGTGAAGAGCACTAGCATGTTGGCCATATTTCTTCTAAGAAATCCATCATCATAGTGAGAAAAGAGGAATCCACCATTGGAGAGTCTTCATACTTATTTGAGAGAGAGGAGAAACTTGCAAAGAGATTGAAGAAAAGAAACCCCCTTTCTGAGGATTTTTTAGCACCATAACTCAAAGATTTTTCTTCAAGTGTCTAAGATTCATCTATTGTATTCAACCTCTACTACGAACAATCAATAAAGGGATATTTATCCATTTTCTTATTGAATTGTTTTCTCCATTTGAGCATTGTTTGTGTATTTACCTATTTTCTTAGTTTATGTTTATGTATGTATTGTTTCCACTATTTACAGTGTTGTGTGTAATTAAATTTGTCCACTAACAACATGTTGGCATTATGGCACGTTTGGCTCTATGGCATAGGTGTTGTCCTTGATGGAAACTCACTCAAATGGCATACCATAGTTCAAGCTCTCAAAATGGAAGAAATTTACATATACACCGGTTCCTCTTAACCAGATCGTGTATACACGCAGGATTGCTAATGGAAAGACACGTATGTGTATACACACACTTTCATGCATGGAAAAGCGTGTACATGTGGGAAAACTTATACTTGGGTCCATGGTATTTTGGACCTTGGTATTGCGTCTGAAGTATTGAACCCAGGTTTTGGTTCTCTATGGTTTTGGACCATTGTTTGAGTAAGGCCTAAGACTATAAAAAGGAGGAGATCATTTGGCAAAGTCATTGACTAAAGTATTGAATATCTAAAAAGAGAAATATTGGGAATATTGGTGATTGGTTAATGGTGCATAGCTGAATCTGAATCAAGGAGGAACCTAAGCGCAAGAAGATGGATAAGTTTTATTGATGGGTCAAAACTCAAGACTTGAATACTAGTATCTTTGTGTGTTTTGATCTATCTTGATCTATAAATATGAAAATCTGGGTATAATTGATGTCTGAATATTTAAAAGAGTGAACTATCTTTTATAGATCTGTACGCAGGTTGAACGAAGAAAAGGCTCGTATACACATTCTTTCTGTGAATGTAAATTGTGTATACACAAGTAGGGCTTGATTCAGAAGCGTATGCACGCAGGTGGTACACATTGAAGTAGCATACATCTCTTGGATATATGTTTTAGCTAATTCTGTTTATTGTTGCAGTATTCTGGGTTCAGGATTGGTGTCTAGTTATAGTTATTGTTTTCTGGGTATAGCATACAGAGAAGTGATTGTTTGATTCAGTATTGGGTTGTACAAATAGATTTGTTGATGCAGATATACTTGATGTTTGATTAATGTAACTCATGGATCCAATCTGAAAAATTATGAAACGTGGTCCTTGGAAGAAAAGAGAAGGTTGTAGCCTTCTGTAGGTCAGCACCTACGTACTAGTACCTTAGCTAGTACAAGAGCTAAGGGGGTTGTAGCTCCCTTCCAGGAGAAGCTGGAGAATGAGAGAAGGTTGTAGCCTTCTACAGGTTGCAGCCTGTGTATTGGTATAAGACTGCACCAGTACAAAATCATTGTAAAAAGAAGTTTCTAATTGAAAGAAGATAGAGACGAATTGCAACAAGTGGTTTTCACCCACATTGGGTTTCCACCTTATATCTTGTGTTCTTGTGTCCGACTGTCTGCATTATTTCTCTGTTCTTGGTTAATGTTTATATTTTTCCGACACACAAATTAAAGATCAACATCTTAAGAATAATTAAATTATAAGTCTATAAGTTATACGCTAGTTTCCTTAACTGAAGTTGTGTATATACGCTAGTTTCACTAAACTAAGTAGCGTATACAAATCTGTGTATGAATTGAAAAATTATTGACCTTATAATACTAATTCACCCCCCATCTCAGTATTATTTTCAATAATTGGTATTAGACCAGGTCCTTTAGAAGAAGCTTGATCGCTTGAAGGAAGATCTATCATCTTGAGCAACTATGAAAAGGAGGCATCGATCAAGCCACCAATTTTTGATGGGAGCAACTTCATCTATTGGAAGGTAAGGATCACAGCCTATCTTCAATCTCTTGGTACAAAAGTCTGGGATATCATAGAAACATGATACACATTTCCATCAGCAACTCCTACAGATACGGCTGGTAAAAAGCAATATGAAACAAATGTTAAGGTTGTTAATACTCTATTAGGGAGTCTATCTCAATCAGAATTCGTCAAGGTTATGCAGCTCAAAACCGCTAAAGAAATATGGGAAAATATCGTTCTGAGCTATGAAGGAGATGAACAGGTAAAACAAGAAAAAATACAAACTCTCAGAATTCAATATGAAAATCTTAGAATGCACAATGATGAAAGCGTGGCTAACTATTTCCTATGTATGGATGAGATTGTTAATTGTATGAAAAACTGGGGTGAAGAAATAAAAGAAGTTGTTTTGGTTGAAAAGGTTCTAAGATCTTTGTCTCCTAAGTTTGATTCAAAAGTTTCTTCCATAGAAGAAAAGCATAATCTACAGAGCATTACCATGTCATAGTTGCACGGAATCCTAACTGCTTAGAAAATGAGAAAAGGGGGACCATCAGACAAGAGAGAAGTTGCATTCAAAGCCCCAGGAAAAGGAGATTACAATGAGTTAGGACATATGTTAGAAGAAGAGGAAGAATCAAATTTTGTCAAGAACCTTCAACGGGGAACTGGAATATTCAGAGGTAAGTTGCCTTTCAAATGCTTTGCTTGTGGAAGAGTCGGTCACTATGCTTCCAAGTCTCCTCATAAAGATAAAGGTAAGGAACTAGTTAGATGGAACGGAAAATAGAATGTAAGTAAGAAAAGCTATTATACCCATGAAGATAGTGATGGACTTTCAAATAGTGATGAAGATGAACACGGTAATGATGATAGACTTTTGATGGCTTTTGAAGATGATGATTTCTTGGATGCTATAAATGAAGAAGGTCTTTATGAAGAAATTTCTAAACTTAAAATTTGTTTATAAGAAAAGAATATGATTATAGATACTCTGACATTCCAACTTGCTGAAAGAGATAAACACAATGAAGAGTTAGAATGTGAAATTGTGGGACTTAGAAAAGAAATTGAGAAAACAAAAGCCATTAATCTTAGATTTGCTAAAGGATCTGAAACTTTAGATGAGATTATCAAAGTGCAGCGTTCTCCTCTAATCAAGACATGTCTCGGATATTTGGAAGAAGCGTCTCAAGCACAGAAGCAAGCACATAAGCCATCATCCTATAAAAATTATCTTGATGCAGTAAGGAGAAGTGGCCAGGTTGACAATCGATAGAAAAAGCATAATGCAGATCACCAGGTAAATCAGGGACCATTTGCTTCAAGAATGAACAAATATTACCAAGTAAATCGAAGGCAATCTACTTCAAGGATGAACATAAGCTTCAACAAACCACAGGTAAATCATTCTCAATTTGCCTCAAGAATGGATGTCAATGGAAACTACAATCATTTGGTTGGTGGGTTTGATAATCGCAGGAATTTCTTCAATGGCCAATGTTTCTCTTGTCATAACTTTGGTCACAAAGCTGCTCAATGTGTTGCCTACAAGACCATCATGACTAGGGAAGCTCAAAAACAAAGGAGTGTGATTGGGATCATGAAAAGGACCTACAATAACTTTTCTGCTCTTGAAAATGAAATAGAATGTTCTATTTGTAACAACTTCGGTCATGAAGATTCTAAATGTAGGAGTAGGTTTCGGCAAACAACTCAGAAAGAGCAAGCTTCATTGACTCCCAAAACATGGAGAAAGAAAGAACCACAACCAGAAAGATCTGGGATAGCCTTATATGCAAAAGGATAGGAAAATCAGTGGTACATCGACAGTGGATGCTCGAAACATATGACAGGTGATAAAGAAAAACTTCTGTCATATAGTGCCTTAGAAAAGGAAAGGAAGGTCTCATTTGGAAATGAAACCCCTACATTCATAAAAGGTAAAGGCTCTGTTCGTTTGAAAGAGAAGGTCAAAGCTGGAAATGTTCTGTATGTTGATGGCTTAAAGCATAATCTATTGAGTGTCAATCAAATGTGTGATCAAGGAACTGAGGTAATATTTCAGTCAAATGGATGTATTGTTCGTGAGATTGATACAGGAAAAACAATGATCAAAGGCATAAGAACTCCAAATAATTTATACGTGCTCAAAGGAGGACAACAACAATGCTATCTAAGCAAGAATGAAGAACACTGGCTATGGCACAGAAGATTGGGGCATCTAAGCTTCTCTCAGATAAGGAAAGCATGCAAATATGAGGCGGTTCGTGATCTCCCTGACATTAGAATTCTAGACAATACAATATGCAAATCATGTCAGTTTGGTAAGCAAACCATAACTAATTTCCCTAAGAAAGAAGGATCAACTAGTAAGCCACTTGAACTTGTCCATACTGATATATGTGGTCCAACTAGGAAGAGGTCACCTCGAGGAGAAGAGTAATTCATATTGTTCATTGACGACTTTTCAAGGATGTGTTGGATAGGACTTATGAAGTATAAAGATGAAGCTTTTGAAAATTTCAAAGTATTCAAAGACTTGGTTGAAAACGAATCAGATCGCAAAATCAAATGCCTCGGCTCTGATAGAGGAGGGGAATTTACCTCAGATGAATTTTTCGATTTTTGTGAAGAACATGGAATAAGAAGGGAATTCTCTGCTGCAAGGACTCCTCAGAAAAATGGAGTAGTGGAAAGCATGAATAGAACGGTGCAACAAATGGCTCGTGCTATGCTTGATGAGTCTGGAACTCTCGCAACCTTTTGGGGTGAAGCCGCATTTGCTACAGTTACTATTCTCAGCAAGACAAACGTCCGGGTAAACAACACTCAGACTCCTCATGAACTTTGGTATGGTAAGACTCCCACGGTAAAATACTTCAAAGTTTTTGGAAGAAAATGCTACATCAAAAGGACTGATGAAAATCTTGACAAGTTTGAACCTAGAGCAGATGAAGGAATTCTCCTTGGTTACTCTCCCCACAGCATGGAAGATTCGAAACTGGTATGTACTCCTATGGTAACAAGATGCAGCCTCAGCGCTAATGATGAATCAGCAGAGTACATCAACCAACCTATAGATCCATGATTAGTAGTCTACTCTATCTAACAGGTACTCGGCTGGACATCATGCATGCAGTGGGAATAGTTGGAATATTTCAGGCAAATCCAAAGGAAGCACACCTTCAAGCATATCTTCAAGGAACACAAAACTATGGCTTATGGTATCCTAGAGATGTGGATCTCACACTTCATGCATATACAGATGCAGATTGGGCAGGAAGTGTGGATGACAGAAAAAGCACTAGTGGGGGTGCATTCTTTATGGGTTCTAGATTAGTATCTTGGTCCAGCGAGAAACAAAGTTCAATTGCTTTATCTACAACTGAAGTAGAATATGTGGCTGCTGCATCTTGTTGCACACAACTCCTTTCGATGATGCAAACTTTGCAAGATTTTCAAATCACTTGTACTCCACCCATCTCCATCTTATGTGATAATACAAGTGCAATCAATATTTCAAAGAATCCTGTCATGCATTGAAAGACTAAGCACATACCTATCAAGTATCATTTTCTGTGGGAACAAGTACTTGAACAAAAGGTCAAATTGGAGTATGTTCCCTCTAAGGAACAAGTTGTTGATATACCCACCAAACCACTGCCCAGGGAGACATTTGAATATCTCAGAAAGAAGTTGGGGGTAGTTGATGCATCATATTGCTGTTGAATCTTGTCTGTTTGAGAGAAAAGTGGTTATACGTGAGTTTAATAAGGTTGATACGCTTACATACGCCTATTTATGTGGATACAGTCGCGTATATGTTGGTTGAAGACAATCAGTGGGCCAGGCTATGGATAAAAAGAGACTGATATGGGTCTGACAGAGACCATCTAGCACAGGTTTAGGGGGAGCATATATATTCTTCTAATGATGCATTGTTGGCATTATCTTAGAAGATCTTGATTCAAAGTAGTGTTGGTTTCAGGTGTAGAGGGAGAACATGGTTACTGGTCTGAATGATGATTGACAGATGCTGCTTGTTGATAACTATCATTTTTCATCTCTATGTCTTGTATTTCTTTTCTTATCAAGGTCATGTAACAGCCTATCTTGGTTTCCCCACTATGCCTGGGGTGGATGATGTAATGTTCTTGTTTTGTCATGAATCCCCACTTGGTTGGGTGGAAGAGTCAATATTGGTATATTCTCACTTGGTTGGGAGATGGATGTATGTATGAGTCTGTAGTGATAGGAAGGTCATTATTGATGTACAAAGTCATGTTTCTTTTGAAGAACATCTTCTTGCAGACCATGCTTACAATCAGGGGGAGCTTGGAAAGCACAAAAGAATAGAAAATTCAGCATGTACTCAGGAGATGTATAACCCTTTGCCCTTGATTTCAAAGGGGGAGGATGATTTTGAGTGACTTGGAGTTGCCATCAAGTCCAAAGGGGGAGATTGTTGGCATTATGGCACAGGTTTGGCTCTATGGCGTAGGTGTTGTTTTTGATGGCAACTCACTCAAATGGCAGATCATAGTTCAAGCTCTCAAAATGGAAGAAATTTACATATACACAGGTTCCTCTTAACCATATCGCGTATACACGTGGGATTGCTAATGGAAAGACACATATGTGTATGCACACACTTTCATGCATGGAAAAGCACGTACATGTGGGAAATCTTATTCTTGGGTCCATGGTATTTTGGACCTATGGTTTTGGACCTTGGTATTGCGTCTGAAGTATTGAACCCAGGTTTTGGTTCTCTATTGTTTTGGACCATGGTTTGAGTAAGGCCTAAGACTATAAAAAGGAGGAGATCATTTGGCAAAGTCATTGACTAAAGTATTGAATATCTTAAAAGAGCAAGATCGGGAATATTGGTGATTGGTTAATGGTGCATAGTTGAATCTGAATCAAGGAGGAACCTAAGTGCAAGAAGATGGATAAGTTTTATTGATGGGTCAAAACTCAAGACTTGAATAGTAGTATCTTTGTGTGTTTTTATCTGTCTTGATCTATAAATCTGAAAATATGGGTGTAACTGATGTCTGAATATTTAAAAGAGAGAACTATCTTTTATAGATCTGTACACAGGTTCAATGAAGAAAAGGCGCATATACACGCTGTTTCTGTGAATGTAAATTTTGTATGCATAGGTGGGGCTTGATTTAGAAGCGTATGCACACAGGTGGTACACATTGAAGTAGCGTATGTCTCTTGGATATATGTTTTAGCTACTTCTATTTATTGCTGCAATATTTTGGGTTCAGGATTGGTGTCTGGTTACAATTATTTTTTTCTGGGTATAGCATACAGAGAAGTGATTGTTTGATTCAGTATTGGGTTGTACAAAGAGATTGGTTGATGTAAATATACTTGATGTTTGATTAATGTAATTCATGGATCCAGTCTGAAAATTTATGAAATGTGGTCCCTGGAAGAAAAGAGAAGGTTATAGCCTTCTTTAGGTCATCACCTACGTACTAGTACCTTAGCTAGTACAAGAGCTAAGGGGGTTGTAGATCCCTTCCAGGAGAAGTTGGAGAATGAGAGAAGGTTGTAGCCTTCTGCAGGTCGCAGCCTGCGTACTGGTATAAGACTGCACTAGTACAGAATCATTGTAAAAAGAAGTTTCTAATTGAAAGAAGATAGAGACGAATTGCAGCAGGTGGTTTTCACCCACATTGGGTTTCCACCTTAGATCTTGTGTTCTTGTGTGTGACTGTCTGCATTATTTCTCTGTTTCGGGTTAATGTTTATATGGTTCTAACACATAGATTAAAGATCAACATCTGAAGAATAATTAAATTATAAGTCTGTAACTTATACGCTGGTTTCCTTAACTAAAGTTGTGTATATACAGTGGTTTCACTAAACTAAGTAGCGTATACAAATCTGTGTATGAATTGAAATATTATTGACCTAATAATACTGATTCACCCCCCCTCTCAGTATTGTTTTCAACACAACACCAATTCTTCCTGTGATCCTTTGTAGGGAACAATCAACTGTTAAGGAGGTGTCTTTTGGTACACCTTTACCAAAAAAACGCTACCATGGGAATGGCGACAATACAATTTTCTTTTCATTAATCTAAATATTGTTTTTGTAGGACCTTCTCTTTGCACAACCACCCTACAAGGTGCTCAACACCTTTCTAGAATTTTACAGATCTCAAGGACCTCTTCTAAGCTCGAAAAAGTGAAAAGTTTCCTCTTCTTTCTCACATGCATGACTTTATCTTTGAGAGATGCACACATGCATCTATGTGTGGCTAAACCCATGTGGTCACCCAAAAGAAAAAAAGAGACTTTTATTTTTCTCTTTTCTCAAGTGATTAGTAGCCTTTAGTGAATTGCCTTCACCTCTGCATTATGTAATTTTTGTTTAATACCCCTATTTTCTTTACTAACCTCAATTGCTGGAGAAATTAGAATATTTTTCATTTTTCATTTGCAAATACACACATAGTTTAATTAGGGAGAAAAGTAAGCATCCAAATTCCAAATATGTTTTTTAAACTATTTAGCTCAATTTTTTTGCAAATCACATAGCTTAATTAGTAAAGAAGTGGTGAATCATCCACAAATATTACTACTAACCAAAGCATCTAATTCATCATTTTTCTTGGGAATAGGAGAAAATGTTATTACAGAAAGTAAGTAATCTATGCTTCCCTTGTGTCTCTTATACGGACCTGGGCTTGCACATGAAAAATTTCTCTAAAGAATTTGAATTTCCATCTCCCTTTTTAAACTCCACATAGTTTAATAGGAAAAGAGTAAGTGGCCCATAATCCACAATATATTTATTTTTTCCATACAAGGAATAATCAACACATAATGTAATTAGAAGGGAATTCTAAAGGATCATCGCATATCCGCATCTTATCACACTTTGTATGCTCACTTGCATCACACACTAAGCTTCCATAAACTTTGTACTCAAGGGAATCCAGCTTGTGGATCTTTGCGTACATAGTCTACTTTTGCTTACAAAATCACTCCATAAGTGAATTAAGACTCCTTAAAAACAACCATAACTTGAACCAACTAAGTTTCCCTACAGCGGCCACCAAAAAAATGTATAGTTCAGGCCAGGACCATTGGGGTAGGCATCCCATAAGTCACCATGGTCATGTTACACCTTTGAAGCATAGTTGTTGACTTTTTAAGCAACTTAAAATCCTTGAATCAGACCATGGAAAAGAATACTCGAGCATGGAAGAGACTTGATTCAGAAGGGGTTCGTCTTAGATCTAGTGCATGCAATACCATCTAGTGCTTGGTACTTGTAATTGACTACCAATAAGCTAAAGACTCAAATTCTCATGTGGGTGAAGGTACTTTAGTGGCCAAAATATAGGGCATCCTTTCACTATAGGTGATGGTGCAGGTAGCACTTAAGCCTCATTACCATTAACTTGGTTGATTCTTTGGCTGCTAGAAGGTGTCTCCAGTTCTTTCAGGATGTTGCCCCAGGACCAATTAGAATATATCTTCACAAGGCCCAGTTACTTTGAGAGTTTAAAGGACAATTAAGTCTACATAATATTTTTTATCATATGCAACAAACAAAAAGCCTTTTCTTGTTTTCTTAATCACATAGTTTAATTATAAAGGGAAAATAAACCATTTACATTTTCTCTTTGTTTTATGTATGTGATCATATTGCATTGATACTTATTTCATTCCCTCACCATACACAAAATAGCACACACTTTAATTGACACCATAGGGGACCCCATAGCTCCTCATCAATCTAGACATTTTTAAAACCTCCCCCCATTACCAAGGGGTGTGCTAAGACTCCCTCCATTTAGGCTAGAGGACGTCACACAACCACCATTACTGGATCTTCCTTTATTGTTGCATCTTTGCTCGAAACCCCTCCCCAGTAAAGTACACCCTTCACCTCTCTAGAAGTGTCTCCACGTGCTACCCCCTTTGTAAGCACAGCCAACACTCCTCTGGAGAATCCTTCAGACACTCATTGAGGTAGTTCTCCTGAGACTTCCCCATAGAGGACCCCTTTGCATATATTTATCCAAAATAATTTTACAATGGAAGGTAGTGCATAGATCTTGTTCTTAGCTTTGCTAAACCTAACATATTTAAGCAAGATAACCAACGACCCAACCGCTTACAACCAAAAATAGCTAGGTGTCCCCACCAAGCTCCTTTCGGATATTCCAAGGTTCAAGTTAAAATAGGGACAAGACCTAGGGAATCATGTCATGAATTTTCACCTATGGTTTTCATCTAATAGTATCACTGACAATACTATTAGATTACGCCTATTTCAATGCACCCTAATGGGGTTTGCAATGAAATGGTATGTTGACCAACCTTCTACATCACATGAAAACTTTAGCTCATTAGCTACAACTTTCCTCACCTTCTTATAACTCCTAGTCTACCATGATTGGGGTTTGGAACTCCTCACCAACTTCAAACAAACACTCACTACCCACATCTCGGATCATATCCATGAATGGCAAAAATGTCGTAGCCTATGTAAGACCCAATTTGAAAATAAAGTCCTCTCGGACGTGTTCTTGAAATCCAAAAAATCTAAAATATATAAGGACGTGGAAAATTCATCCCCAAATACCGAGGAAGAACCCATTAGTAAATCTCAACAACTGCAGCTTATCTACACCCAGTCCAAATACATTTATCATGTGCTTCTAGACGTCCCATGCATGCAAAATTATAAAGAGATCCTAGGTGCATCTAGTGCTATTAATGGATTAATTGGATCCATATCCCAAAATCAACATAGAAATAACTAACAATACCCTGGATATATGTTCAATGGTCAAGCATTTAATTCTATGCAAAACGCACTACCATTGCAACACACAGGGTATTATCATGGTCAACCCACACCTATGCAGAATATAATCACATGGTTAACCAATATCAACCCCCTCAAGGAGGCTCATATCCCTGCATGGATACTCCTCTAGGAATACAAACATGATGTCCTCTTCCTAGAATCCATACAGTAACCAGGGACAAGGAAAGCAATATTCTCCTTTCCCAGCACAACAACATAATAACCCACCGATGAAAAACAATGCAAGAGTGAATCTAGTGCAAACTTCTCTCACTTCATAATAACAGTTGGAGGAACAAATGAATTCAGCTAAATCTTCAAATGTTTCTAAGAAAAAACCAAAAAGTAAGACCAAGGGAGAACTCGAGAAGGGAGGGAGCACCGAACAACAACCCCCGCGAGCATCGGGAAGGGGTAATCCCAACTAGAATCAAAACCAAGGAATGACCAACAATAACCCACATAAACAAGGCAAGAACAAAAGTCTACATACTAATCATTCATGTGCTATCTGTAGGGAATACAGTCATTATACCCACCACTTTCATGAAATTCCTGACTTAAAAAGGATACAATACATTAGGGGGCAAGGAGGTCAAAAAATTGCAGTAATGGAGGACCCCTTCCCCCATTAAGGAGTAGTTACCACTCATCAACAAACTCCCCACCCTCACCCATTTGGAGAGAACCTCCATAACAATCGTAATCATGATATTTTGATGACAGGAGTGGATATCCTTCTGCAAACTTGGAACCGAACTTATGAAGCTTCCCCATAGTCGAATCTGCCCATCTCAGCTATGACAGTACCTACAAGATCGTTGACAATTCCATGACCTTCCGTAGAATCTATGCCTAAAATGGACAAAGGACCTTTACGACGTGCAACACACAACTCAAAAGTTTCTCATATCTACAACATAGTTGATGACTTAGCACAATCACCATCAACAATGTTAGCATTAAAAGTCCTGCAAACATGTCTAACCCCATGGAAAGCCTTACTTTCCACTCTAGGTATAATCGACCCATTCGATTCTTGCCTAATGGTCTTCGACTTAGATAAAGTTACTCCATGTCTACCATTAGTTGTTGCTTTCCAAATCCCAGTCTCAGTCCAAAACATAACCATTCGTCATTGCATCTTCGATGAAGGGGCTTCGACATGTATCATGTTGAAATCCATTTGGAAGAAGCTCGAATCACCCAAACTCAAGTTTTCTGACATTATGCTTAGAGCATAAGACAGGCACCCTTCTGCTCTCATAGGTCTATACACTTGCGTGCCTGTTAAGTTGGCTGGAAAAAATATGTTAATAGATATCGAAGTACTAGACGCCAAGTTAGATTACAACATCATTCTAGGGTGAAGTTATATGTATGAGATGCTTGCAGTCGCCTAATCGATGTTGAGAACAATGATGTTCCCCCGTGATGGAAACATAATCACTATCGATCAAAATACATACTATGAGAAGGAAACCTTACCCATATAGGACAACGTTCTGCCCTTAGTCTCATCCTCCCATGAGTTGATCACTACTTAGACTGATCTCATCTTGAGCGGGTTTAAACCATCAACACTCCTAGGGACATTCCCAGGAGACCCTCTGGTAATACAAGAACTTTTTCCACACGTTGGAGCACCAGTATTTATGATGACTTCATCCAACACCACCCAAACCCAAGAACCAGTTCCAGACACCAAACACCCTGCAACTGTTGATTCCATGTCTCTACCTCACACCATTATGAAAACACACCTTTTATGCCCCCCAGCCAACTTTTTCTCTCATCAAGTCATGGCAACCCTTACATTACCAAATATGTCTCCTGCGATACCTGTTTGGTATCTGGTCCCAATGACCATGTCGACTAATCCAGGACATATCCATGTAGGTAGTATCCTGGTGCCTCCATCTCAGGAAACTATCCATATTCAAATATATCCTACACCGACACCAAATATGGCCAACAAGAAGGCCAAGAAAAACATTAAAATAGGAGAATCCTCAAACTCCTCTAGGGCCCTACAACCCTGTGTGTTATGTGAATAATTCAGCCACTCGACCCACATCTGCCCCGATTTAGATGAGTTGGAAACCCTCATGCACACGTCCAAATCATCAGTACCTCAGTTCCACCAAAAGGAGCCAAAGTTGTGCCTTTACGTAATAAATAATTATGCACTAATCATGCATGCACTATCTACAAAAAACATGGGCACTACACTCATCATTGTCCTGATATCCCTCGATACCAAGAAACATTAAGCACACTCATTCAAGCCAACATTAATGAGTCGATAGCACCAGCCCAACCTCAAATGGACAATGGATGTAAGAAAATATTCTACACTCAAGAAGAACCAGCTTCATCCTTTAAAAAACATCCCCGCAATACACGAAGGCTACACGAACAACCAATCCCTCCTTCACATTACCATGTGCTCTATGGGATAACCCTACTCATTTGGTAAAACTCTGCCTAGAATTATGGACACTTTACCAAAACCCCCAAATCACCCAGGTTGCTCAGAGAAGTAAACCTAGATGCTAGCACCATACATGCACTATCTGCGCAGGAAAACATCATAATAGAAGGTGCTCCCACCTTCCTAGATTCCGCAAATCAATGAGTTTTGTATTTCGATTCATGAACGAAAACACTTATCTATTGGACTCAGATACCGTGTCCACATAACCCATTCAACCACCAGTGGAAGGACCCCTAGATGTCTTATGTGTGTTTGAGGAGAAACGACAACTAACAACAAAGAAGCCCCCTCATGATTACACCTCCCATCACCACCATCAATTTAGATCAAGCCAAAAGTGATCTCAAACCACCTAGAAAATAAAATTATCCATCACCTGCACCCTATGTGATAAACCCAACCATTTGATACATGAATCTGAAAAATTGAGTAAGTTCAGTGACATATTCCACTTAGTGGCAGAAATCCCACACAAACATCTCTCTAACCAAGAGAAAATCACACGTTGTTATTGTGACATTTGATCTAAATTCCACCACACAAGGAGTTGTCAGTATCTTCCACGGTTCCACGCAGCAAGAGTAGCACTAAAGCGAACCCATAAAATGAGGCCACATCACACCAATACCATGATCCAGAGATTGATATCGCCACAGGATATCCCATCTCATGATGTCAATGAGGCACCAACATCCCATACTATGAGAAGTATGGCCTCCCATACAATCTACTAGGTTAGCTTTGGACTAGTATGTGCAAACTCCACCAAAACCTCTCATAGCACTAAATTTTCCCTATATCACATGCATCTCTGGCATGACAAGCCCTCCAAAATAATGAAGCCCACAAAAAGAGGTTCAAAGCCTCATTCGATTGCAACATCACCCCTCAAAAATTTATCAAGGAGGAGTTAGACCTCTGCTACGATGTCTCCCAGGAAGTAGTAGGAATTGGAAAGTTTGAAACCCTATGGAAGGGCCCATACATCATCAAAAATTTCCTCCTCAAGGGAGCATACACACTATCAGAGCCTGATGGGACTTTATGAAAACCTCCCATCAACGATCTCTACCTCAAAAAATTTCATCCATAAAATTCTAGAGTAGACATGTATGCACCATGACTTATTTTTTTATGATGATTCCCTCATCATGGATTTACTCTAAAATCATTTTCTCATCACGTGTCAACGTATGGATATTCCACCAGCTTATCATCACGGGTTCCCTAACGGTGCATCTCGATGGTCACAAAACCTGGCTACTACAAACTAGGCCATATACTCTCCTGACAGGACACCTTGTCTCTCTAATGGACTTTGTATCAGATCAGCCACCAACAATCAAGCAGAGTAAAATGTCTTCATAGGACTCTTGTCTGATGCCCACCACCTAGGTATCTATCACCTACATGTATTCCTTGACACCCATCTAGTTATATCATAGTTAAACAGGACCTTTCAAATCCATGATTCACGTTTTTGTCAGAAATATCTACCTGCACAAAGGTTAGTTTGATCTTTTGATCATATCACATTTTCACATATACCATGGGTCAAAATCATGTAGTTGATCACATTTCTAATCAAATCCTAGACTGGCATGCATCACATATATATCACCATCAAGATACATAAAACATCAACATAAGATACATCTTAAACAAAATGCAGAAATACAAAAAAAGTATAGACGCATATGACACATCATGAGAGCCGCCAAAAAATGATCTCGTATATAGATCCAAAAATCTATGAGTACAAAAAATATCACACCATCCACTGGCCCATGACAAGGAAAAATAATTCAACAAAATATAGGGGAACATCCTCATCATGGGTGCTTTCCTTGGTACATACACAATCTCATCAAAAAAGGACAACCATCAAGTCTATATAGGGCCCTTGCAGCCCAATCTCTACATATAGAGCCAAAATCAGACCAGTCGAAGCCATTTCCATGACTATGTGGTGAAAAACTGGTCAGTGTGCCCGCTCCAATGACATTGTTGTCTCAACAATGATCTCTGCCAAGCTAGCCCATCCATCGATAGGAAAACCTCTAGTCAGGGTCTCCACCCGACCCCAGGCATCATGGTAGCTCTGAACTCTACCTCGATAACTACCAAGTGCGCCTCTGCATCCTTAGCACACATGAGTCATCACTCTACAACCTTGCCCGCTACTATAATTCCACCCTCTCCGGAGGGCCCACCAATATCAAATCGGCGCTATTGCGCCTATCGCTCAAGCCCACCCCAAGGCCCAATTAGTGGCCTCACCACCCTCGGTATCTATGGAATAGGGGAATCCCCTGCAACACCCATATGCCCCTGATGATGGCCTACCAAACATGCTAGTGGTCATCTCCGCGACCCCGAATCTGCAAGTAAAAAATCATGATATCAACATCATCATAATTCAAATATCATAACAATAAATGAAAAAAATATATATGGATACAAATGCAGAAATCAAAATATACCTTCTGGTCCCTAGGCATTTCCTTGAGGAAGGCCCATATCCGGATCCCCCCAAAAGTCCACACTGTGATACGGAAACTCCAAAATCAACTAAGGATTGGAGTTAAACCAAAATATATACAGTGGTGTTCCAGTAACGCCCCACCTCGCTACACCCAACTCCTAGCATCGTCGTTGCCTAGCGACTCATATGAGGTTCCCTGGCAGGCCCTGCTAGTACTGCTAAGATAGGACGAAGCATAACCACCCGCTCATACAAAATGCTCCAGAGTACACTCCCATAACAAAAACTCCTAAGTGCACCACACTGCACCTACGTAAGTTGTGACAACATCCCTCGATGTAGTAATCGAGCCCAATCGAAGAAGCGCCCCACCTATAGCTACTACAATACCACTATATGGGGCCCCGATGCTCTATTAGGGGATTCTAACCCCACCAATCTCACAATCATAGCCAACGTTTCTCACTCACCCAAGTCCAAAACAAATGTAATATTAATACAACCCTCCTCATAGGGGTCACACCCTCTGCCTCTACCCAATTCCAAATATCCACGTGCCTTGTTGGAAGTGGATAAGATAGTGCCTCCCCATGAGGCAACAACCCAGTAACAAAGTAAATATCGATATGTACCGATATCGGTAAATCTGTCAACTGAATGACCATCACCTGCTAATCCACAGCCCGACATCTTATCAAAAAATGCAGGAACCTGTCCTGTGACCTCATCAAGGGGTTTTGAAGGAACTTTAGAGGCCCCCACCGCACCAGCAGCTGGCTCGTTGATGGATCCCTTGCTACAGATGCATGTAGTCACTCCCAATCCATCTCCCTCCAAATCATATTGCTAGCCAGGATACCATGTGTCAAAAATATAACCCTCTAGGCTATTAAAAAGGGGAAAAACAGGAGAAACCCCTGTTTTTTCATAGCCTCTCACATATGTTCCTAACAGACGTGATATCGTGTGCTTTTTTTTCTCAACAGATGCACGAATGCGCATCTATCATGCCCTTAAGTCATGTCATCCAAAGTGCCCATGACCGCGCACTTGTTTTTCAAATAGGCACATAGTTCACTAGTCTATGTCTCACACAGATGTGCGACCATTACGAAGTAAGGTGGTCAAGCCACAGTGAACCCACATAGGGTTTCGCTGCGGCATTTATCCCCTTAGACCCACATAGTGCACGTTTGAGGAGGAGTTTTGCATGGTGTCTCCACGAAAAATTCCAAGGTTTGTGCGGTGACCGCGTGACTCCAAGTGAGTTTCCCATGCAACCAAGAGAAATTAACCCTAAAATTCCATACATGGGACCCCTGTATGGCCTATCAACCTTAGAAACTATGAAATTGATGAAGAGTAAGGTACAAGTTGTTACCTAGCTCTCCTCATGTGCATCCTAGGTACTCTGGCTAACTGTGACGGCAAGAAAAGCTCTAGGAACACACTCTAACCTCTACATATAAAAAATGCAAATAAGTGATATTTGGCCCCGTTAGCCCTATCTATCACCCTTTTTTCCATATTTTGGAGTACATTACAGAAGCCTGGGATATCCATTGACAAAACCAGAAGAGACGCGAGGATCAATACCACACCATCTTCATCATGGAACTCTTTGTTCCAGTAAATGAAAAAAATCATTTTTTGAGCTCAACACACACTCATAAATTCATGTCAGGTACTCCTCTAGTTCTTTAATTCACAACATTGAATCAATAATATGTTATATGTATGTTTTACACAATTCTTGTATTGGTTGTCTCCATTACAAGAACATCACACATGATCCACTTCGACCAATACCCCGACAAGAAAATAACAAAGTAGGTATCATTCTCCACTTAGCATGATAGGCTTCCTCTTAAGATTTGCATATCTTGACATCATCTCTCCAAAATGCACAATAAGGTCCCTAGTCTTGACCATGTTATCACCACCTCACCTTCGTATATGATAAACATATGTGTTGGTCGATAGAACTCCCCCCCCCCCACCATGGCTCACTTCATCTTTGTAGACCCCTCTTCACTAACAGGAGCCATGACTCCGTCCTATGAACCATCCCACTTACATGCCTTGAAGTTCAACCTCATTATTCTACACTCATTCCACATGCATACCATTTCCCAGGCAATCTCCGGTACTTTATGACAAATCTAGACATATGCACCTCCATGTCCTACATTTGGCCTATCACTCACCCGTACTACATAGCCCATATATGTGACTTCATCCACCTCACCAACCCAACACGAAGATCAACCAATGGGGTCCTTGCCCTCAGCAAAAAACACCACACATTCATACAAGTCACCATCATTTTGGGGCACACATCTGTGTGGTTGTACATCCAAATCACCCTTATATTCTTTTGGAAAGTGTATAATTTTTTTTTAGGAAAAAGACTCCCATCCACATTTTTTTTTCATTCATGTCTTTTACCTGGTGGAAATTTCTAGTCACCGTTGGTCGAAGCTTACACCTCACCAGCACCCCATTTTCATGCCAAGCATAATATACTTACACCCATCCTAAAAATCCTACAAACTCCAAGACCATCACCCTTAGTGAACATGTTTTGTCCGTTGCCATTTGCACAAACAAACTCTGACCCTGGGCCAGTTGTCCATATCCTCTTATATCATCAACTCTCATTATTGTGCCTTATCTGACCCAATTTATTACAATCTATTTGCATCTCATATTGATTCCCTGACTTAGCATGTCGGGTGGTTAACGCTCCTCTCCTATCGACTTCACCATTTATATTCTAGGATAGGAGCATTACCTTGGATACTCCCCCCTCAAATGGATATCCCTGGGTGGCACAATGGGAATTATTATTGCCCATTGATGTCATCGGTCCCCTTGATATTTGACACCAACACAAAATTTCATGTCAAGATGGTGTCATACTTAGTTACCGTTGCATTTCTTTCATCTAGTCGAAGACTTCCGCATCACTAAGAACCACATCCAATAGTGCTTACACCATGATATGGGGGAGGTACCCAAATTTGAATACCTATGCATAACACAACATCCCATTCAATAGTGCTTCACCTATTTTATGCATAGGGGAACCATATTAAGTCTATTTGACCAAGAAGCACCCTTGACAACATCAACAATTATCATCATTAGCTATCAACACATCAACTACCACCATGTTGACTAGACAAAAAAAATTCTTTGTCTGATTGTAATAATTTATGATTAGTCATCATAACAAGCATGGGACATGGCCTCCTTGTATAGACACATTTTTATTTTTACTCTGTATGTTTTCACTAGAGCATGGTTCCCATTTATACTCAGTCAAGGGGTTTTTCTCCACTCATCTCTACAAAAATTTTCCTCTCTCTTGAAAGTTGATAAGACCCTCCATCAGAAAAGAAAACATGATGATTTCGAATACGGTTCCTCCTAACCTCATACATTAAGGGGAAATTGTTAACACTAGAAAAACATACACATGTTAGTACAATCTAGAAGACACTAAACAATGTCCAACAAAATGCACAAGTGAACATTTTCCAGCTAAACAAATCATAAAGTTTGAAAAACCAAAGTTCTCCTAAGGTCCAAAGTTTATAAAGCAAAAAAAAATGATATTGTGCAGCTATTTCTTCGATAAATGCACGTGGGTGGAATATCCTTCGAAAGCCACGCAGTTGCAAAAAAGGATGACTTAGTGATCTGGGACCACTCTACACACTTGGGGTTGATTCTCTGACATTATTTCAGTCTAGTACAACCTAATTTGGGTCGCCTTGAAGATATGAAACCCTCAATGGAATCATCTTGTCCTACTCATGTGTCATTATCATGCATGAACCAAGAGGGCGAAGATGGATTCAAAAAATTCTGGGAGAGCCAAAATATGAGACATTGTTATGTTGGCACTGTTGAAGCCAAATAAGTGAATAACACTAACATGTTGGCCATATTACTTCTAAGAAATCCATCATCCTAGTGAGAAAAGAGGAATCCACCATTGGAGAGTCTTCATAATTCTTTGAGAGAGAGGGGAGAAAGTGGCAAAGAGATTGAGGAAAAGAAACACCCTTGCTGAGGATTTTTGAGCACGATAGCTCAAATAATTCTCTTCAAGTGTCTAAGATTCATATATTGTATTCAACCTCTTCTACCAACAATCAATAAAGGGAGATTTTTCCATTTTCTTATTGATTTGTTTGCTCCATTCCAACATTGTTTGTGTATTTACCTCTTTGTTTAGTTTACGTTTATGTATGCATTGTTTCCACTATTTACAGCATTGTGTGTATTTAAGTCTGTCCACTAACAACACCAATTCTGCCTATGATCCTTTGCACAGAACAATAAAGTATTAAGGAGGTGTCTTATGGTACACAGTTGTCACAAAAACACTACCACAATACCAATGTCAGTTGGTTGATTAAATTGAACCCATACTCATGTTATTAATTGAAGATAAGTTTGTCATACTACATGTAGGATTGATTGATTAATGAGCTAACAAATTGCATCATTTATTGTGTTGTTGTTGAAAAAAAAATTGTGGGAAATATTGATTCAACATGAATTGGTGTAGAGTTGTATGAGCAATTGTGTGCACAAGTGAGTTGGGTGTGAAGAGTGTGGACACAACAAAGTTGTAAGAGAAGAGAGAGAAATAGAGATAGAGTTGTAAAGAAAAGGGAAACCAAAAGTGTGGATGTAGCATACAGAGGAAGGAGTTGTAAGAGACAACAAACATTTCTTTTTGTTTTATGTAATAGAAGTAAGTCACTATTCTGGGCTAGAAAATTGTATGAAAATTAGGATAGATGGTTGAAGCAATTTGTTCCCTGCATTAATAAGAGGTTGGTGCCTCTTCAAAAGTTGTGTATTCCTTATTTGAAGGGGGTTGGGGCTTCATCTGAGTGGTTGGTCAGAAAAAATAAAAAATAATAAATAAATAATAAAATAATAAATAATAAATAAATAAATAATAATAATAATAATAATAATTAATAATAATAAAATAAATAAGTAAATAAATAAATAAAATAAAATAAAATAAAATGAAAAATTGATGTAATTGAGTATATGCTTAGATTACATCATATTAACAAAAATATTGGTTTTTTTTTTCCTTTTGGGTTTCCATGTTAAATACCTATGTCCATGTGTGTATGTCACTCATGTTAATAGTGTGTGTTCACATAAATGATATAATCTACTACTTATGTATCTAGTTGTGAATGCTCATATGGGTGAATTCTAAATTCGAATAGAAAATAAGCCTTTGGGATTAAAAATTTAAGTTATATTAATTACTGATTCACTCCCCCCCCCCCCCCCCAGCAATTCCTTATTCCAACAATTAATATCAAAGCCAAGTTCTTTCAGGAACAATTTGACCACTAGAAGGTCGATTTACAAGGAAGTATATCTAGACAAGAGAATCAAGATGCTAACTCAAGTAAGATACCAATCATTAGGGGAATTTTGAGGTCTAAAATTCGCCTCCTAAGGAAATTATAAAAGAATAGTGGAAATAATAAAATAATATTAGATTGCATGATCAAATTTTAGAGGGAAATAAAGAAAAAAAAAATCAACTCGTATTTTCAACTTATCTCCCTATGGGTTTACTCAAATTTCAAGTAGCAACACTCGTTTAATGCAAAATTTGATTCCTAATCCAAGGAGTACCCATGTTGCATACTTTTAGTGGACCCTACTACATGAAAAATGAGAAATACATGAAGAACGTGATTGCAATCACGTTTTTCATGTATTTCTCATTTTTTATGTAGCAGGGTCCATCGAAAGTATGCAACATGGGCACTCATTTAATGAGGAATTAAAGTTTGCATCCAACCAGTACTCCTGCTCAAAATTTTAGTAAAACCTTAAGGAGATAAGTTGAAAATACAAGTTGAAAAAGTAGCTTTATTATTTTATTATTATTTTAATATTTTTACCTTTTTACTCCAAAAATGGTGAATCATCCCCCATGGTTGACATCATCATCTTGAATCCGATTGGTTCTTATAAATTTTATTTTGGTTGTACATTTTTCTTAGGAGGCCCATTTTAGACCTCAAAATTCCCCTATTGCTTTGATGGGACATGCTATGTTTTTTAGAAAATTAGGATGGATGCATATCTCATGTTTGTAGGGACATATGTTTGGAGCTATATGTCAGTAGATTATGTTGTCCCAGCGACAACTCCTATAGATGAAAAAGGTAAAAATGTTTATGTGAACAATGCAAAGGCCAAGAATGCGATTATCTACGATTTTATTCAATCTGAAGTTGTACAGGTTATGCATTTCAAGTCAACTAAGGAAGTTTGGTACAAACTTAATAAGAGCCATGAAGTAGATGAGAAAGTCAAGAAATTCAAGCTCCAAACCTTCAGAATGAGATTTGAGAGCTTAAGGATGAATGAAGATGAAACCATATCACAATATTTCCTTAGAGTTGATGATGTAATGAACATGATTAGAGGACTTAGTGAAGATATCAAAGAGGAAGTAGTTGTTCATAAGGTGTTGAGGTCTTTTCCTATGAGATTCAATGCCAAAATCGCATCCATCAAGGAGATGCCAAAATTGAAAAATCTCACAATGGACCAACTACTTGATACTCTCACAACCTATTAGATGAGATTAGGTGAAGAGAAGACTAAAACTAAATAGGAAGCATTCAAAGTGTCTAAGAATACTAAGGAGCACAAATATCACTAAGACTATTCCAACTGTGAATATGATCAAGAGTTGGATCACTTTTCCAGAAAACTAAGACATGGTTTAGGTAAGTATAAACGAAATCTACCCTTTAAATGCTTTGATTTGGAAGATTTGGGAATTTTGCTTATAAGTTCCCTTATAAATAAAATCTAGAGAAGGATAAAGCTGAAAATCCCATAGATAAAGCTCAGAAGTATCAGAAGAAGAAATTATTCAAGAAGAAGGGGTTGTACTCAATCAATGGTTTCTTATGGAACTTGAAGCTGACTCCAAAACCACCAATGATTCAAACTCTCAGGAAGAAGAAGAAAGATTATTGGACCATGAAGGGGATCTCATCAATGCTCTTAATGAATTAATGAAGTCTAGAAAGAGGAATAAGAAACTAAAACGGAAGGTGTTGAGAGAAAAATAAGGTATGTATAAATTTGGTAATGAAGAGTTTGTTTATCAAACATAAAAACTTGAAGAAGCCATTAAAATAAAACACAACCTATCACGTCAATTATAAGAGAAAACAAAAAACTTGTGAAAAGATAGAAGATGAGAATAGACTCTTGAAACAATAGTTGATCAATAAACAAGATGAGAAGATTTCAAAAGCATGTAAAGGAGAAATTTTGTCTCTAAAATTCAAGTTGGAGAAAGAAAAAAATAAACGAAGACGTTATGAATGATTTGATCCTTGAATGGGAAGAGCATTGTCACAGTCTAGAAGCAGAAATAGTATCTTTGAGAACAAACCTTGAGAAGTCCACAATTAAGAAGGAATTGGATAGAAAAATTGTTGAAGGAATAGAGAAACTAAATCACATTTTAAACAATCAAAGGTATTTAGCAAATAAAGTGGGTTTGGGGTACTTTGAATCACAAAAGTCCTCTAAAGGAAAGACGAGTTTTCGGTTTGCAGGAATTGAAGATCCCCAAAGCTTTACAAATGTCTTACAAGGAAGAATTAGGATAAATAAACCAAAACAAAGCCAGAAGAGCCATCAACATTAGAGCAAGAATACTAACTTCTAAAACAATTCTCACGATAGAGATGCAAATCAATCAATAAGACAACAAAGGTGCCTGTAATTAGCTCAAGCTCATCAATTAACAAATACCGGGAATCCAAAATTGTTTTATGGTCATTTCTATAAATTTCATATCTTTGTACATAAAGCCATAAATTTTAGAATTGTCAAAGTTGAAAGAGATGAAAATATTAGATATAGAAGTTATCAAAATTCTAGAGCTTAGAATTCATTCCTCGGGAATAGGAATCCTTTCTCTCCCTTAATGGATGAAATTGAATGCTTCAAGGGCAATAATTTTTGTCATAAGGCAAGTGTAGAAGCAAGTGAGTGTCCAAGACACAATACATTGAGCAGTTGTTGGAAACAGTTTTGATACTATGGGGGGAGGTGAATATATATTAAGGCTAATTTATCTTTTAATGATGATTCTTACTTTCACATTCAAACTTGGCAATCATTAGGTTTACACCCACCATGACATTATGTGTTGCAATTTAATTCATCACACGTACACACACACACACAAAAATCATGATAAACAAGAACATAGAACACAAAGGATTTAATATGGAATCCCAAAAGGGTAAAACCAACAATATTTGTTTTATGATGTAAACATGATATCTTACTTTATTACATCAATTTGTTTGTAAGCCACCATTCACAGGAAGCACCAACTCCCATAGATTGTTTTCTATCACGCACTAGCAAGAAACACGAATTTCTTTTGTATGTAGACACTTGATCAACTTACCATGAAGCACCAACTTCTTGGATTTATCCAAGCACCCACTTGCAAGAGGCACCAACCTTCAAGATCTCCTTAGACACCCACTATATAGAAGCTCCAACTCCCTATTTTGTAGGCTCCAACCAACACTAAATAGGGAAATCTTTACTCTCTATAATGGCACCCACTTGGCCTTATTTCAACTATATATTCTTCAATCCTTGGCCCTCTAAACTGGAACTCACTCTGCATAATTTTATTCTCACCAATTTTCCACCGTCTATCCTTAGCTTATTAAATCTTTATTCTCCTTAGCAGCCTTTGCTTCACTCAACCCATGCAACACTCCATCTTATGCACGTTTTACTCATTCTGTAGTAGCACACATTCAGCTCTCGATCCTCATGTATACAAAATACTCACCCTTGGATAATATGAAGCTCTATGAACCTTCTGCTAGATCACGAAGAGGAACAAGTCCTACCTTCTATGGAGGATTAGGCACCATATGATCAAGTAGAGTTGATAGAGGATACATTTTTACAGAAGAGGTCCATAACTTCAAGACAACGGTAGCATGAACTTTGGTATATTGGTTTGAAAGGACAACTTCTAGGAAAAGATAAATGGTACACCCAAGAGAAGGTTGGGGGGGTGGTTCCTCACCTCATTCTGTAGAAGCTTTTAGGGACCAAAAGCCTCCAAAAATTGAGTGTGATAAGGATTGGATCATTATATTATTTTTCATCCATGTCAATGCTTTTAGAGTGGGAAATGTATGGGATCAACTCATAGAGCCATTTTTACTATTGAGACCCAGTTTGGAAAATCAAGGTTGAAAACCTTCATAGAGAATTTTGAGGCATCAAATGACATTTTTTGGGGGTAAATTTTTGTTTATTTTTCATAAAATATTTTTTCATATTCTAAATATATACACCTTTCCAATAGTGTAGGGATCACCTCAATCAGAGTCAGTATGCAAAAGCTATTCCATTCAAAAGTTGGCCTTCCTATTTCCACCACCATAATTTGAGAGGATGCCATATTAACCCCCATTATTCCTAGAAAAGGGGCTAGACACATAATTTTTACGAAGAATATGAGTCCATATTGTAACTCTGGTTAACATTTAATGTAGTCAAACCTAACCACTAGTAGGCTATCATATTGTGTTATAATTAGGACACTAGGAGGAAAAGGGGATCCATTCTTTGCGAGTGCATTTGTTCCATAGAAGATCAAAAATAGCTAAGAGGGATAGGAGATAGAGTACACAATAAGATTTGTGCACTATATTAGCAAATGGTCCACTGGCCACTTCATTATACTCGCAATCATTTTCTATTCAGAGAAAGAGAGAAGAGAGACCTCACCATCTAGTTGGGTTTTCTCCTGAAAGGGTCTCCTGGGTCATACATATCCAAGAATCTAAAAATAGAAGTAAAATCCTAATAGTGTATATTTTGGATTTTTAAATACAGTTTTACCAAATTTATTGTGAAGAATTGTCTAGTGGAATATCCGTGGAAGTTTACAAATCATATTGGTATTATAGGAATACTATTTGGGTTTGTATTCTAGATATTTGTAGGGGATCTAGATCATCTAAGAAAAAGTCTTAAAACCCTAGTCATGACTGATCAATTTGTGAATAACCCTCCTAGTCTTGCAGAGGAGAGGTTTTCACAACAGGAAGTACAAGTCAGAGCTATAATTTTTAATGCGAATTTCCTCATGTTGGACATGATCAATGAGCTTGGGATATTTGAAGAAGATGAGGCTTCTAATGCAGAGGATAAATTAGAGGAGAGATTGGGAGATTAGGAAGAAACAAAGAACCAGTTGAAGAAAGGACCTAAAGTTCGACTGCCATGAATTATTCATATTCCCTATTCAAAATAGAAGTGAAGGTCAATATCAAGTTGTACCAAGGTGAGATCGTTGGTTTGAAGCTAAATCACTAGCTGCAGAAACTAGAAGCATATTTTAGTTTCAATCATATCCAGGAAGAACATAAGATTTCATTTCTGAGGCTAAAATTAGAGGGCCATGCCGTAACTTGTTGGGTAATCCACACTAAGACCTTGAGGTTGGAGAGAGATCTACTACAAAGTGGAAGGACTTCAAAACCCTCATAAAGTCACAATTTTACATTATCGAGTATGCAGAGGACCAATGGATCTCGTGCAACCACCTCGGGCAAAAATAAAGGCATATCATACAAGAGTACACCACATAGTTCAAAAACATGGTCATAATGTTGGTTCTCTATGGCACATATCGCAAAAGATGAGTACATTTCGTAACCAACTCATCCATTGACATTTGGCCAAGTTTCATCTAGTGAAATTCTTTGGCCTTTTCATCAAAATAACATTCTGTTAGATATTTTTCCTTAAAAAGTCTCTTAAATTCCTCCCAATTGATGTTCTTATTTTCTAAAATGTGCATTGTTCTGACTTCTTCCCACCACAAGGAAAACTTCCCCTATAACTAATTTAGCTTTTGATTAGTAGAACAGTCATAGTCTTTAAAATACCTATTAATATTAAGCAACCATGCCTTTTCTACTACTTCAGTCTCCCCATCATAATTTTAGGGTCTAACTTGAATTCTCCTTGTAGTTCCATTTTTAGTTGTTTTCATTATTTCAGATGTAATTTTTATGTATTGTGTTCTTCTTCCCCCTTAGATTTAGCTTCTTTACATTCAACCACCTCATCATAATTTTTCCACTTGGAAGTCTCTCCTCAGTCCTCTTCCTCCATTATTGTTTCCACAATCTTAGGATTGGATAATTTTGTATGTTAAGTTATTAATGATTTTTTTTCTTTCTGCAATGAATTTTAATAATTTTTCATATCTTGCATGGAGGCTTATGAGATTTTTCCTCATATTTCTCATCATATTCACTAATTCCACAGTGAGAATTTGCACTTGTTCACCCAGATTTATCTAGATCTTGTCTTCACCTATGTGAATTTCTCCCCGCGGTTCTACCATCACTTATCCCTTTTCTTTACTCTTCTACTTATGTGAAAAAACATGCATTCATTTTGTTAAACAAGATCGTGATCAACTCATAGGACACATTATTACAACATATTTTACTCTAATACCATATGTAACATATTCATTTTTTTAAAACTTAATATGTACATTGTTTATCACAATAAAATGGCAACCATTGATTTTAGTTGAAGAGAGAGAATTTATCATTAATAGATCAATATATATTTGTTTTCTATACAATACATTGAAATATATTTCCAATCTTGAATATGGCGTTTAAGTAGTTCTCTCCCATTTAGCAAGATTCACATTCATTTCTATACACTCCCATTGGCCCCAAGGCCATGGCTATGCAAGGTCATTTGCCTAGCTTAAGTCACCCATAGTAATGATATACGTTGTTTCTATAAATTTATATCATATCTCCATTACAAACTATATCCCCGCACATGTTATATATTTGGTCTGAATGCATTATTGTAAAGTCTTTATATGTTATATTTCCAAACACAATATATAAATATAGATAGATCATTGTTAATACATTTTACTTGGTTCCATTCTATGATGGTTTTATACATATATGAAATGTATGAATGTTTCTAGATTTTAGACATCTGTGGTTTATATCTTTTGACTTAGTTACCGGAGAACCCACAGTAAAAACCATTTTTCGTCAACGTTTCAAATCCCAACAGGGATCCATCATCAGGACTTCTTGAATGTAAAGGAATCCATCATCAAGACTTCTTGAATGTTGATAGTGGAAGAGCTTAACTCAAATATTTAAATAGTTATGAAGCGAGTTGCTTTAAGGATGAAATGAAGATCAGCTTGATTAATAATATTTATTATTATCTTTTAGTTATTTTATTATTAATTATATAATAATTAGGTTTAATATTAATAGATCTTATAATATTTACTAATTAAAAATTAATAATATTATGTGTTAATAGTTATTTATATTATAATAGTTAATAGTTAATAATAATTAATAATAGTTATTATTATTATTAACAATAATTAATGTACGAATGTTGTAAATGTTAGAAAGGCCCTCGTGGCACCTTCAACGTGAAGATTGTGTGGATATTTCCCATGTGAAGCATTCACGTGGAAGGATTCCATGTGTTGGAGTACCCATGTGATCTCCCCTCATTGACGGTGGCACCTTACTCCAACGTGAAGATTGTGTGAATAATTTCCCATGTGAAGCATTCACGTGGAAGGATTCCATGTGTTGGAGTATACCCCACCCATGTGATCTCCTCTCATCGACGGTGATGATTTTATTTGGTTTAATCAAGGGTGGGGATGAGATTCAACACCATTAGTGTAATCACCTACTATATGTCCATATGGTGCATTGTGCCATTTTCATTGTGATTTGGTCAAGAGAAGAGCTTTGTAATAATGAGGAAATTATTGGAAATTGAAGGTATAGTCAAAAGATTATAAGATTACCACCATTGATTTGTTCTCTCTTGATGGTATCTTGATGCAGTGTTGGTTGCTGACTAGGCATGGTTTTCACATCACGTCTGAAATTGACCTTGTATTCTCTCACTATTTACTTTCCTTTTTCTTATTTATTGGTGAAATTTTTTAGTAATATTTATGGCATAAATATAAGCATCTAATTTCTCTTAATGTTATATAATTCATAGGGTAAGATTATGACTTCTTCAAGAGATTCTATCTAAGACCAACTATAACAGCCCTGGGTTAAAAGTTCATGTAATAAAGTTAATAAAGGAAAAAATAAGACGAAGGTCAAGGGACACGTATTCCAAGGTGAACGTTGAGAAAAATATTCTAGTGGGTGTTAATTTGGTTACTATGGCTAAGGAATTGGCAAAGGAAAAGAGGCATTAATTGACATTTTATTTATGAAAATAAAGGAAAATATGAGAAAAGGGAGATGAAAGGTCATAGATTTGCATGAGAGGAAAATTGAAGGAAAATATAGGAAATTGAAGAAAATAGAGACCTAAATGATAAAAAGGTTGATGAGAATTAGTTCACATCTTTTTCTGGTTTAAACTTTTGTTAGTTCAGTTTTGGATCTCTCACTATTCTCTCATACTATTGCATGCTTAGAGCATTATTAGAGCACTCTAGCATTGGAGGAAGGAAAGTAAAGCAAGGACAAGAAATCAAAGGAAAGCAAGGAAAAGTTGGATCAAGCAGCATTGACAGGAACACTTTTAGGTAACAAGTTGTATTTGTGATTTCCTAGATGGTTTGCAAATGCATGGTACATGCTTGTATGTATGTCATTCTCTTGATGTCATTGGCATGGGTTTTTCCAGGTGTGACATTGGTTTCGGTCTTGCCTCGTCATTTCTAGATAGCCATGTTGTGATGGGTTTCTTTCATTTGGTTGAGCTTTGGATTGTCGAATGGTTTTGGAACTGGGTGAGGTGGTCTCAGGAAAATTCCCAAGAGCTTAGAAATCCCTTGACCAATTTTGGCGAGATTGCAGTAAAGCCTCAAGGTGGATATGGGAAAATTCCTCGAGGTATTGGTGAATAAATTCTGAGGCATCAAAGCTTGTTTTGGGCCTAGTAATCCCTTGATCATTTTTGGCAATATTGTGGTACAAATTGGTTGTTTATGTATTGGTTTTGGGCCTTGTAATCCCTTGACCATTTTTGGTAGGATTGTGGTAAATCCTAAAGGTGGAGGTGGTTTTATCTCTGGGAAGCCCTAGTTTTTTTTGTCTTGAGTCCCACACTCATGCTTGGAATATGGCACAAGGGTGATTGGCAGAAAGAAATATTTGGTTTAGCTCAATCTATGGTCAGGTGGTGCGTGGAAGTCCCTGACTTAGTTGTTTTTTCATATGTTAATCAAAGCTCTTTCCTTTTGTATTTCATGAGTAATTGTACTTTCTATAATGTGGCTTTGATAGCTATTCTTTCATGGTAATTATTCGAGCTATATGTTGGTTATAAGCATGGATTCGTAATAGGTTCTAGTTATGGCTCTTGATATGTTTGATTTGTTGATGAATGGTTAGTAAATGCATGAGATAAAAAATGTTATTGCATCTATTATGAGAAGGAATTGTATCTTCTTGATGATTTTTTAGATTAGTACCAGATCCCTATGTGCAGATATGCATTCATGACATGTTGATTACATGTTCTCAATATGTTTGACGAAATGACTATCATGGTTATCCATGGTTAGGTTAAGTTTTGATCAAATTTTTTTATGAATGTCTTTTTCCTAATCTTATTCATTATTCCATATATTTTCACTAAGTTTTGGGAAATGGTCTGTAGGCTGACCTAGAATTTAGGCTCACAATTTGAGATTATGCTCTCTGAACTTAAGAGTTTAGGTCACAACTGCTACCTGGTAGGCTTATTTGTGCAGTTGGAGGCCATAAAAAGCATGGAGGCCTTTTCATGCATGTGTTTGGGAGCCCATGTCACTGAAAAATAATTCCATCTTCGAGTTTGGGCATTGGTTGTGGTTTTTCGCTCCTGCGTGTTCTGTAGCCCCTATAGGATGTTGTAAAAGGTCAGTTTGTCATCAGTAGTCAGCCCCACTTCCTTAATGGGACCTAGGAGTTTGGGTCATGTCATAGTAGCCCTTCCTCTCATGTTTACCCTAGCAGACTCATGAAGGTGGGTAAGTGTGAAACGGGGTGGTTACATATTGGTATCAAAGCGGGTTATGTTCTCATTGGGTAATATCTAATACAACATATTTTGGTATCAGATCATGGTTCAATACTTGTATTGAATGAGCATAATGTTTTTATCATGAATCCATGTTAGTGTCTATATGGTTTTTATGCATGCATTGTCATAGTTATGGTTGTCATGCATGAGGCCATGGTATGCAGTTGATATTTTCATGTATGATGTCAATATATTGATATGATTATGTATATGCATGTATCGTGTTAATTTGGACTAATTTTGTAGACGAGATAGCCTCCAATGAATTTCTCTGAGTTATGTTGGTTATGTTTGGATTTGGTCTATTAGACATGGTATGTTTGCACGAAGAATAAGATCAAAGATGACTAAAAAAATGGTGGATTATAGTTCATGAAACTCTCCTTATAGATCAAATGAGCTAAGAGAAGGGTACTCTCTAGATATAGTAGATGCATTGAGAAGTTTTGTCACACCCTCATCCCACATCCACCCAAGTAACCATGCCAACCAGGGTAAACATGAGACGAGAGGCTACTATGATCATATTCAACCTCCTATGTGACCTTAAGGAAGTGGAATCAACAGAACATCACACACAATCATCCAACATCATCAACATAACCCTTAGGAGACAATTCAGCCACTCAGACAACCTGTCCATTGGTCCCACTATTTTTCTAGATCTAGTCGCTCTCATGCTATGGGAAAGGAAGTGACCTGCAACCTAAATTTGCTCTCACAGGCTTGCTTGCTAGCGACCAGGGACCAAAATTTTCAATTCTGTGCTAGCGACCCCAAGATTTAAGCCACTTTTTCAAGCCCAAAACCCAAGCCACTACCCATAATGGAGTGATAACTTACAATTAGTAAAAATATAGGGAAAAATTGATACAAAAAAAAAATTTGAACAAGGCCATAACCAGACACCTACTAGCCATGACAGGAATTTCGTCAAACACGTCATCATGTAACCTACATGTGTGAACAACATAATTAAATGTAGGGATCTCATACTTATCTGAGAATCGTTATGAACCATTGTTCCCTCATGTCATTTGCTGCATTATCATCTATTAGGCCATAGATATACCATCCATTCTGTTATAAAATTATATATTACAGAGCAATGGAACACATAAAATATTGCAGAAATATAAACATAGAAAATGCATAAAACAAGAGAGACACAGATATACGTGGTTCACCCAGTTTGGGCTACATCCATGAAGGAATAGTCAATCCTTCTTTTATTATATTATCCAGCAAATTGATTGGATACAACCTACAGCAGATCTACTGTAACACTCTCTTCGTTCTCAATCTCCTCTCTTTTCCTCACTCAGAATACCAATCTACATAGACGCAATACAATTCCCTCATATATAGTGAGGTCTTTCCTTCTAGGGAAAAAAACCCTAAATTAAACATAACTTCTATTGTCAGATCGTCCACCTAATGAATGGCCCAGATTGACTAGAAATTACTAGACTTTTACAAGGAAAGTTTTCATCTATTTTTAGCTTCGGGGGCGCTACCCCCGAACCCCCGCTGGGGGACGGCTGGCCCCCCAACCCCCCAATTGGGGGGGATTTACCCCTTTGCATGGAAGGGGTGTATAGTCTTCCTGGGGTATACATCCAGCTGAAACCTTTGAATACAGAAGATAATCAGGCTCCACACCCAACAATCTCCCACTTGGAGACTTATTATAGCAACTCCACTGCTACTTCATTTGCTAGAAAACGACTTCTCTTTGAACCTGGTTGTTTCTCATCTTCTTCATCATACTTGAAGACCAATTGAAACTGAGAAGATTCTCAGTTTCTCTCTGGTTACAACTTTCGTTAACATATCTGCAGGATTATGGCTAATGTGTATCTTTTCCAACTTCAATTGTCCATCTTCCAACATTGACCGTATGAAATGGTACTTGAGCTGTATATGCTTAGTCTTGGAATGAAATGCAGAGTTCTTTGCAAGATGTATGGCACTCTGGTTGTCACTGTATGACCTACCCAACTCCTGCTTCTTACCCAATTCATCCAAAAACCTTCGTAACCAAATCATTTCTTTACTATCCTCTGTGGCAGCAACATACTCTGCTTTTGTTGTTGAGAGTGCAACAACACTTTGTAGTTTTGACACCCAAATGATAGTTTTTCCACCTACAGTAAACACATATCCCTGTAGAGCAATGTTTGAACCACCAAAGCATAATGCTTGATTTGTGGCACCTCTCAAGTACCTGAGAATCCACTTCACCACCATCCAATGTTCTTTTCCTGGATTGTTCATCTACCTGCGTACAACTCCCACTGCATGTGCAATATCATGCCTTGTGCAGACCATTGCATACATTAAGCTTCCAACTACTGAAGCATATGGAACTTTAGACATATGAGCCATTTCTTCCTGAGTCTTGGGACACGCCCCCTTACTTAATTTGAAGTGGCTGGCCAAAGGTATACTAACTGGTTTTTCATTCTGCATATTAAACCTTTTCAACACCTTTTCTATGTACTCACTTTGAGACAATGTTAATTTGCAATTCTTCCTGTCTCTATTTATTCTCATACCAGGGATTTGTTTTGCAACACCCCAATCCTTCATTGCAAATGAGTTTCCCAATTTCCTTTTGAGAACATTAATTTCCTGCATGTTAGAACCTACAATAAGCATGTCATCTACATACAATAACAATATAATATAGCTGCCATCATTTTGCCTTTTGATATAAACAAAATGGTCAGAGTGACATCTAGTATAACCTTGTTCAGACATAAACCTGTCAAATTTTAGATACCACTTCCTTGGAGCCTATTTTAAGCCATACAAGCTCTTCTTCAACCTGCACACTAGTTTCTCCTTCCCTTTTACCTCATATCATTGTGGCTGATGCATATATATCTCTTCCTCCAAATCCCCATGGCGAAAGGTTGTCTTTACATCTAACTTCTCAAGATGTAAATCTTCAGCTCCTACCCTTTTTTTGTGCAAACCCTTTCACCACAACTCTAGCTTTATACCCTTTTCTACCTCCATATTCTTCCTTTAACTTGTAAACCCATTTATTCTGCAATTTTGTTTTATCTGCGCGCAACCTGACTAAGTCCCAAGTCTGATTATGTGCTAAGGAGTCCATTTCTTCTTTCATGGTTTTCTCCCACTTCTTCCTAGTTTCTACCTGCATTGCTTCTTCATAACATTCTGGTTCACCAGAATCAGTCAACAATACATAATATAATGAAGGAGAGTATTGTTAAGGGGGTCTACTTATCCTAGTAGATCTTCTAACACCACTTTCAGGTGTTTGAAGTGCTTGTTGCTATTGTGGCTGTTGTTTTGGTTGTTGATCATTATGATTTTTAGGCACCATCACTTTTCCTCTGATATCATCAAGCACTGTGTATTCTTTGTTTTCTTCTTCCTGTTTCTTTTCCTGCAATTGATTCTTATACAAGACCTTTTCATTGAATATTACATATATGCTCCTAATGATTTTGTGATTTTCATAATCATATAAACAATAACTAAAATCATTAATGCCATATCCAATAAAGGTACATCTCTTTGATTTTGCCTCAAGCTTTTTTCTATTTTCTTTATTAATGTGGACAAAGGCTTCACAACCAAAAGTCTTTGAAAATGAGTAGTTTACCGTTTTACCTATTCATGCCTCCTTTGGAATACCACCATCCAAGGAAATTGAAGGCCCTCTGTTTATTAGATAAACAACAATGTCTACAACATCTGACCAAAATTGCAAAGGCAATCTCGCATGCAATCTCATGCACCTTATGCGCTCCATGATTGTCTTGTTCATCCTTTCTGACACACCATTTTCTTGTGGTGTTCCTGGAACTGTCTTCTCTCTACGAATTCCATTATCTGAATAGTACCTATCAAACTCTTTGTTGCAATATTCACCTCCATTATCTGATCTGAGACACTTCAACCTTTTCCTTGTCTCATTTTCAACCAAAGCTTTCCATTTCTTGAAAGTATCAAATACATAAGATTTATTTCGAATATAATAAATCCAAGTTTTTCTGGTTGCATCATCAATAAAAGTAACATAATAACAAGAGCCACCAAGAGATGATACCTGAGTAGGTCCCCATACATCTGTATGCACAAGCTCTATTTTTTCGCTCTTCTTTTCTTTCCCAACTCTAAGGAATCTGACTCTCCTCTGTTTTCCATAAACACAATTCTCACAGAATTTTAAATCAACATACTTCAAACCTGGCAACAAATTTCCTGAGTGAAGAATCTGCATCCTCTTCTCACTCATGTGCCCAAGCCTATGATGCCACAATGTCGTATCTTCTCCCATAGAGGTTAAAACATTGACAGAATTAGAAATACCATTGCATAAATACGATGTACCAACCTTTTCTCCTTTCGCTATTACCAGGGAACCTTTAGTGACCTTCCAGGTTTTATCTGTGAAATTACTTACGCAACCTTCACCTCCCAACTGCCCTGTTGAACTCAGATTTTTCTTCAAATCTGGAACATGCCTTACCTCCTTCAATAGCCATTGATTTCCATTCTGTTGTTTTATGAAAATTGTACCCATTCTAACGATTTTAGAGGGTTTATCATAACCCAATCGAACTTTCCAAAATATCCTTGAACATAATCATGAAAATGTTTCTTATCAAGTGTGGCGTGGAATGAGGCCCCTGAATCTACCACCCAGGAATCAATAATATTTTCTAATGAAAGAATCAAATCATCTTGCAACACATCACCTGTTACATTCGCTTCATGATTAGCTTCTTGTTGCGTGTCTCCTTCTTTTCCCTTCCGAGACTTGCAGTCTTTCTTCAAGTGTCCTTTCTTCCCACATTTCTATCACACTATCCCTGATTTGGACTTGGATCTTCCTTTTCTTGACTTACTACGATATCATGTGCTCTTTCCTCTTTCCATTTTTCTTCCCCTAGTCTTTGCAGTCAAAGCATTACCTGATGTCTCACCGGAGCTTTTCTATCGCATTTCCTAGCTAAGGATTGCACCAACAACATCATCAAACTTTAAAGTACTAGATACAAAGGCAGAGTTACTAATGACCATAACTAAGCCATTCTAATTTTCTGGCAATGAGCACAGAAATAATAGAGCCCTAACTTCATCATCAAAATTTACCCCTACAGAACTTAACTGACTTGTAACTGTATTAAACTCATTTAAACGATCTGCAACAGATCCACCTTCTAACATCTTCGTATTAAATAAATGCTTCATAAGAAATACCTTATTTGAGGCCAAGGGTTTTTCATATAGTTTGGCCAATGCCAACATTAAACCCTGTGTTGTCGTTTCCTTTGAAATATTAAACGCTACCGAAGTTGTTAGGCACAGCCGTATTGTTCCAAGTGTCTTTCTATCGAGAATATCCCATTCTGTGTCTATCATACTCATCGGCTTATTTGTCTTTCCGCTCAATGGTAGGTACAAATCTCTCTGATACATATAATCTTCCATCTGCATCTTCCACAGCTGGTATTTTTGGCCGTTGAATTTTTCGACCCTAAACCTACCATTTTCCGCCATTTCTCCCACTCGAACTAGGAACCCTTCTCTCCTGCGAGTTT
Organism: Pinus taeda; assembly: GCA_000404065.3. NCBI lineage: Eukaryota > Viridiplantae > Streptophyta > Pinopsida > Pinales > Pinaceae > Pinus > Pinus taeda. Next base: position 21,113 of record APFE031001558.1, on the reverse strand, counting down.
ATCAGCCAAAAAGACCTTCGGCTCTAATACTAGTTGTTATAAAATTATATATTACAGAGTAACAGAACACATAAAATATTGCAGAAATATAAACACAAAAAACGCATAAAACAAGAGAGACACAGATATACGTGGTTCACCCAGTTTGGATTACATCCACAGAGAAATAGCCAGTCCTTCTTTTATTATATTATCCAGCAAACTGAAGAGATACAACCTATAGCAGATCCGCTGTAACACCCTCTTCGCTCTCAATATCTTCTCTCTTCCTCACTCAGAATACCGATCTACATAGATGCAATACAATTCCCTCATATATAGTGAGGGGTTGCCTTCTAGGGCAAAAAACCCTAAATTAAAGATAACTTCTACTGTCAGATCATCCACCTAATGAACGGCCTAGATTGACTAGAAATTACTAGACTTTTATAAGGCAATTTTTCATCTATTTTTAGCTTCAGGGGCGCTACCCCCAAACCCTCGCCGGGGGACCACTGGCCCCCGGACCCCCCAGCCATGGGGGATTTACCCCCCCACGTGGAGGGGTGTATACGCTTCTTGGGGTATACATCTAGCTAAAACCTTTGAATGTAGAAGATAATAAAGCTCCTCACCCAACACATTCATTTCCAAGTAAAAACATGTTGAGATCCATACATAGTTATTGTCACAAAATACACATATAACTAGCATAATAGGAACATAAATACCATAAACATGTCAACCATCAAAATATACATATTCATCAATACATTTCCACATGGAAATCAAGGGAATGGATTTCTCATTAATGAATGCATTAAACCAATCAGAGATGGGACTACCACGTTCCACCTGACCATAGAATGGTTGATCCAAATCTCTCTTCATCCATTCATCCCCGTTCCATATTCCAAGCATGAATATGTGACTGAAACCAAAAGAACTCAACCAGGGCATATCGAAGCTAAACCAGTTCACCCTTATCAATAAAAGCCAGGATTTACCGTAATCCATCCCGGATCATTAGGCACACATAATGAACACATCATAATCGAATTTACCATGATCTCAACCTGATTACTAGGCCAAACAAGCATGGATGCCACTGGATTTCTCCACCTACAACATTACGAATTTTCTTGTCTCCTAGTCTCTCAGGATTTACCGCAATCGAAACCTGGATCAATAAGCCCTAGATTGAGAACCACTCTCAAGGCTTTACCACATATCCCAAACCCGGGATTACTAGGCCCAATGAAGATAAAACCACCTCTAGGAATTACCGTATATCTTGCCATTCAATGGCAAGGATTCCTAGGCCATCCGAGGCAATAAAAAATCTTACTTTACCATAACCCACAATCTGGTTCAAGGGTTACTAGACCATGTGTTCTATCATTTCAGAGATCCACCTCACTCAGTTTTGAATCCATCCATAAATCTAGCTCAACCAAACATGAGAACCCCATCACACCAAGGCTATTGTTGTCTTGCGCGCCTCTGTCTCTAGGCACTATATATTTGGGTCTTCCTGCAGGTGTGTAAGTATGGTTAGTGCTTGCTCCAACATCCTAGTGCAACCTTGTGTCTCCTAGCCAATTTTTTCCAACCCCATCTGGATAGCACGGGCACATTGCTCTTTGACTTCTGAGGTCATGGAAGGTTGTGCCTTCAATTGCATCTCAGCGATATGGAGGTTCAGCTCCAACTGAACCTTTGTCGTTTCCTCCCTAGCCTCGCAGACTCCGGTTGCCAATCTATGGACTAGTTTTGCTGCTGGTAGTTCTACTGGCACGACCAAATCTGGAACACTCCTACATGCATCTTCTACCACCTTCTCCAATCTATGAGCCTATGCAACCAATTCATCATGTTCGAGATTGAGCTGGTCCATGTTGATTTTCTGCTCATTCAGGACCTAGATCGCGCAACCTTCCTCGATGCAGAGCTTTGTGATGACCCCATCCTGTAGTTGGTACATAATTTTACACAGCAGGGTGGCCAAGTTCAAGTCGATGCCTTTCATGTTGCTTATCGTAGCCCGATCACCCTCACTTGTTGCTGCTAGCGCGCCTTCGGGCAATACGAAAGGGTTGTCCATATGGGCGCGCAACATCTATTCGGCCTCAGCGGTTCCTGCTGTGACATACTAAGCCATTGTACCTGTTTAGGGGGGTTGTACCTATAAGCCTTGTAACTGCACTCTGAGCGCCCCCAACATAGTGTTCTTGTTATGAAATCAACTCATAAAAAGATAGAAAAGATAAATGAACGCCTTAGAAATCAGCCTCTTCAAGGGGGCAACCTCCTTTACATTACACAAATGAACAAATCTTGGATGATACAAATCACAAGACCTCCTTTCTATATATAGGAGTCTAAGGGGTCATAATATAATCAGATCCGACATAAAAATAATAATGTAAGGGCACAATAATAACAATAGTGGACTTCTATGGGGCATAATAGTAACAATATGGGGACTACATGGGTACAACAATATAATATGGGGGTTGTACTAATAACAATAAGGGGTTACACTAGTAGTATAGGGGCCTAAAAGTTCTGCTCCATCCTCAATTCCTGGAGCGCGTCCTTCGTGACCTCACGAATTGTTTCGTTGATGTCAAACAGATCACCTTCTGTGAGCGTGATTGGGTCCACAGACGTCTTTGTCTATTTTACCTTCTTCTTAGGAGTTGTTTTCTCAGGGCCGCATTGTCACTTAAGTTGGGTCGATGCGGAACCGGGGTCCGTGCGTTCTTCTGGCCTATCTACTTCCCTGGTCTGCTGCCCTGTGGACATCTCTTGGCCCTCCTCTGGCTCGCTTATTGGTGTTGTTGTGGTTTATGCCATCTGCGCCGCTGCTGCTACATGAGCCGACTTCTGCTGTGTTGGATCTACTTGTTCCCGATGTCTTTTTTCAACTAGCTACACGATGCACAACTTTGTGTCCTTCTTTCTTTGCTGGGATGTGGCCTTGTCCATTTCTGCCATGTCTAGGGGCGCCACTACGAAGGCCATGACTCCATTACTACCAAGATTTCATCATCTATTGCGATGAAAAAAATCTTCACCCATTTCTGTGTTGGATTCTTGCGCGCCCAGATATATAGGTTATGCATATCCGCCTTAAACTTTGTCGTGCTCTGCAAGATGTTATGAACCGTGGCAGACAAGCGTGTCCTTCTGTTGATCCACATTCAGATGCTCACCTCCATAAACACCCAGAACACCTTCATCTTGCGAATCCACTTCACATCTTTTGTAGCCCAGAGTGAGGCGTACCTCATGGGTTCGGGAAAATCACCCTCAATACTGGGGAATTGGTTGTCATCTGGCATCTCCCCTGCAACCAATAGGATGGATAAGAGAAACCACGTGTGGTGTAAGGTCTTACCCTGCTCCTGGGCCTCCTTGCAGTTCGTCAAAAACTCCTCGTAAAGGAATTGCGCCCAGTTGAACTGGACCCCCTTCGTGCATTGCTCTGCCAGCGCAATCATAAACGTTGGCACTTCGTTGGCGTGGCATTTCCTCATCAGTTTTCCAGCCAACAGCTGGGTGGCTACATGCACCCCTTTGTCTTTAATGCTTGCAATTGTGTACCCCCACTTTTTCTTCTCTAGTTTGTACTTGGTCTCCATCGCTTCTGCGAGTGCAAAGTCACTACTTTTACCTGCTATGGCCACAGGGTCTTGTCCTTTGAAAGGAAAGTGAGAAATTTTGTGAATTAGGTTGGCCATGATGCGAATAGGCTCCTCTAGCCAAAGATTCCCATCATGCACTAGGCACAACAGCTGCCTGATGATGAAAATAGTGATGGGCATGCTGTGGTAGTGGGGTATCCATCACAAATGGAGTAATCCAGCCTTCTCCACACTGCGCAGCCATTTCTGCGTCACTAAATTTTCCATGGCCAAGTGTGGGAACTTCTCACCGTCCGCGAGGTCCCAATCCTTGAACTTCATGGTTGGTATTCGTCCCAAAGGTGGACCTTCAAACATTATACCGTCGAGGAGGAGTGGGGTCTGGAGTGCACTCTTCATGGCCTCCAGGTATTTCAATATCTTGGCGTTCCCTTTCCATGAGGGGAAATACGTAGGTTACTTTGTTGTAGAATGCTTTTGTAATAAATCCTCCACCCCCTTGTCTTGCGCCTCAATTTGAGTAATTAGAGCTTGCAGGTCTTCCTCCTCCTCTTCTAGTTCAACAGTGACGGCTTTTCCCTTTTCTATCATTGACAGTTTGCCAAACCATGGGTTTTTTGGGGATATAGGGACTGGGCCCATAGTCTACTTATCTTTCTGTGGCCGCGGCGTTCATGGTGATTTTGGAACTTCTGGTGCATTTGCCGCCTCTCCAGTCTCCTCATGGGCCATATAGGGCTCCGTGGTAACTTTGGAAAATCACACTCTTGTTCTAGCAATTGTCATCATATCTACACTTGAAGGTGTTAAGAATACGCGGTGCTCAATGCTCTGTAATTGCTCAATTCTCAAACAACCAAGTATTGTCTCATGGCTAGCCCTAGGGCTTTTATAGCATTTTTTGAATTTGAATTTGACCCTTCCCCCCACTTCTAAGTCATTAATGCCTTCTTGGAGGTAGATCATCTCAAATCTAGCTCTTAATTCGTATCTTAATTTCTCCCCACCCGCTCCTTTTTGCCTTAACTTGGGCATCTTGCCATGAAAAGTGACATCAACGGTCACTTCCCAACCTATCTACACGACAACACAACCCCCTCTACACGGCCATGACCCTCGTGACATACTGATCCTGCACGCAAACTCCTCGTTGCGCAGCTCCCTGATAGACTCTTTTATAGTCCCACACTCTCTTTCAACTGCTTGGAGCGCTGAGACTATGCTCCCTATGAATAGTCAGGTGGTCACACCACTTGTGTGAGGCTTCAATTCACTTTCCAACCTAGTCCGTAGGCACTCCTCAATTACCCTCCTAATAGTCAGTGTTGTGTGTTCTTCCTTATGTGGTACGCTCCCTTAGTCACTTTGTCTGGTAAGGTGCGGTTGCAACCATGGTAGTAGAGCCGCAAATTCTCAGCGGAAATTGTCTAATGCAATAGTTTGGCTACCCATATCTTGTCTTGTCATTCTTACATTATTAGCGCAACAAGCTTGCATGATTTCAATTTCCAGTTTGTTGATTTTTGCATCCATTAACATGCTTTTCTCCCTCAACCATACCTGATCTTCTTCGAGTCTGCGAAGTTTAAGGTCCCCTCACCAAATGGCTTCCTGTAACTGCATAATTTCTTCATCTAGGTCCTCACGTACTGTCCCAACTATCGAAGCTACTGCGTGATGATTCCTTCCATCAAAAACTATGGTCTTGGCTCTGCTCTTCAACTTCAGAATCGTCTCCATGCTCAAGTTTTTGTACATGGCCCTATAGGCCCATCAAACTGCTGGTACGCGGAGGTCCCAATCATATTGTCGCACCTGGTGAACTCTATTCAGGATCCCGCATACCTTCTGGAATGCTTTGGCATGGAACGTTTGTGGCGTGTGTCGCCTTTCCTACTATTGTTTCCTATTCCAATTTTCGATCCTAAGTTCAGGTTGTGTGTGTGTGCATGTCTATACCCATCGAGACAAGTGGGTGCGCAAGCTGCTCCACCCTGACTCACCGACTCTTATGTGAGGTTGGGGGCTTACAAACCATAGGCGTATCATCCTTCTACATCTGCGCCAGTCCTAAAACTTGCCTTGATGTGTACTCCACCATCATGCAGGTGTTGCATGCAGTGCCCATTTCAATGCATCAACCCGTTGTTGTTCTGGAATTGCGCTTTCAAATTTGCTCAAGAATTCATCCACCGTTGTCAATCCATCATATGTTGGTAGTTCTTCGGCCTTTGTTGTCACTCAACACAGTGATCTGATCATCATGTTACAATTCAGCATTGTCACCTCGTGCAACCAATTCTGCCAGCACTCTACTTCCTCGTCTGAATCCGAAGTGCAGGAGCTTTTGCGCTCCCACGAGATTCTCCCATCTACAATCAAATTTACCCAATCTTGGTCTCGCGTAGTTATCTTGTAAATACAATCCAACTCATTGTCGCACACTGGTTCAGTGTAGCGAGCTCCTTCGGCTGGGTCCAGTGGGACTCCTACGCGTAGTGACTTCTTCTCGAATATCATCTTCTACTTCTTCAAGTTGATGACTCCATTCATATCGGTGACCCAGTCTATCCCTAACAACATGGGATAGGGATTTCTGTCATCGACAATCTCTATCACATCAAAATCCATCTGTGTGCTCGCGCCTTTAATATCAACTGTTACTCCTTGCAACCTCCCCATGGGCAAAATCTTTTGTTGGTTTGCCATTCATAGTTGAATAGGGGACCATTGTAATGCAGGCCTGCCCATGCATTCCCATGTTTTCTTTGGTAACACATTCACGTCCAAGCCCAGATCTAGGATTACCTGATCCATTTTAGACTCACCAATCTGCGTAGTCAATCTCATTTCCCTCCCGGTGCGCAATTCATGCTTCCCTAATTTCAGGACTACGCTCGGTCCTCTTAACCCTACACACCTGGTGATCAACTCTTGTAGCCCTTTAATTGCTTTGTGGTCCGGTAGCAGTTTTATACATGTCTCTAGAAAGGTAGTAAGCATTAAAGGATCCATTCTTGGCTCTATTTGATCCTTACTACCTGAAGTGGAGGCCTCCGTGAAGCTCTTCTTAGCTTCCATGAACATCTCCTTTGCGCATTCTAAATCAAACTCAGGTTTCTTTGCAGGAGCCTTGCGAACCCATGTATCTTCCTCTGGCTACTTCCCCTTATCCTCTCCTATGGTTGCACTACTTCTGAGCATCTTGTTTACATTTGGGTCTTCTTCATGTGGTTCAGACCTCATCATTTGTATATTCTGAGTCGGAGGAGGCCGAAATACCCCATTTTCGCACATCTTTGTGATCAATGTAGCACAATCTATTGTTTCATGATTATTCTGGGAATAATACGAATAGTATATCCTCATCGAGATGGTGAAATCACGGGCATAGTTCCCTGTTCCTCAGCAATTGTAACAGATTAACTATCTATGGCCCCTTCCTGGTCTCATTCCTCCTCGTTCTCGACCTCGCCCCTGAAATCCAGTGTGTGCCATCCCCGCAATTGGGTCGAGGGCTTGTGTTTCTATCTACATCATATAGGCTAGGGTTTGATCCATCATTAGCTCGTAGTTGTGATAGGTGCACTTGTTGTGTCCTACTGACCTGTAGAAATTACAAAACAGATGTTGGGGAGTCTATGTAAACTTCTGCAGCAAATGACAATTATTCGTCATGTGTTTTCCTCCTATCTGATAGATCGTGCACCATAACGCAGGTGTCGCACTCGGCCCTGCCTGTGCCTCTGGTCTCAATGACATTGGCCCTCTCCTGCCAAATAGTTTGCGAACACTGGATAGTGATCCTTGTCATGACCCTCGCCTTTGCATTTTATGGACCATACCTCCTCGCATGCCTCTGGTCGTCGTGCCCTATCCTGCTTCAAACTTTGCATTTCTAGGCATAGATTCTATAGTTGCGCATGGATTTGTTGACCTCCCAACCCAGGTTCTTGTATCGGGTTGTCATGCAACCTCATTTCCATTTCCAATGCTTTGGTCTGGGTGGAAAATTTCTGTTGTGACAGCGCCATCCTCAAGTGCGGTGTCAGAGATGCCATAGACCATGAGCAATGTTGTGCATCTATTAGCGTCATATTGGCCTTGTGGATCATACTCTTCAGTCTTTGATCCAGATCCTATGGGGTCTCACTTGGAAGCATCGTGATCTCTTTAAACCCAATGATTAGTTGTGTTTCTGACTTTGGCCTGTTGAATTCCCTATTTAGCGTGATCTGGATTTCCTCTATTCCTACATTTGGATGATTGTTAGAGTGCTTGATATACCATGTCAACGCACGATCCTGTAGCGTGCTTACCAATGTAGCCTTCTTAATATTATCATCAGTGACACCTTGCACTTCCCATACTGCCCTTACCACGAACCAGAATTGGTCCGAGTCTTCATTCCCTACCCCTCTCAATATTGGTAGTTTGATCGCATTTGGCATACTAAATTGTGGAGGTGGTGGAGGTGGAGTGGGTGGAGATGGAGGTGAGGGAGGTGAAGCGGGTGGTGGCATGGGTGGAGGTGATAACTGTGAAATATGTTGCCTTATCAAACTGACTGCGCTTCTTGGAGAGACCTTAGTGAGCTCTTCCTTGCTCTCTCGCGAAGGTGAAATTAAGGGATTATTTCCTAACTCTTCGGTGCTTTTGTAGATCTTTCCACTCTGTGTTGTCCCAAACATTAATGTATTCTCAAGACCCTCTTTTCACACAATAACATCTTAATCCAAGTAAAGACTTAATATACTTACCTCGTGGTCCTTTGAGGAAGCAGCGTTCTGCTTTGCTGTAGCTCACAGTCATGTCTACCGCAAACTCAATGATAAATCCCTCTATTATCCGGTAGAGCCAATGGTCCATAGCTCGGGCAATCTTATCTTATGATGCCTCTAGTATACGCACTAATTCTAGAGTCCACAATATTGGTTTTTCGAGCTTACCCCTTCCCTAGCTGTCGGCTAACCTCACGATCCACTCATACAGTTCAAAAGGAAAGGATGCAAAGAAAATCTCATAGATTTCTGTATACACATAGTGATCCAGCCACTTTTTCTCAGATACTTGAAGAGTTCTATTTTCGTATGTCGCAAATCTTCTTGTCCAACCACTCTTCAATTTCCTTCTTTATTGGATTCCAATGGCACGACATCAGACATCCCTTAGGTAGATCCTAGTCCCGAAAACGGAACCATTTTTTGGTTAGTGGGGCCTGATCTAGGTTTAGAAGTGATTTAGCCCAGAAAATATTGGTACTACTGGCCCTTTTAACAACAATCCGCGGAGTGTGGACTGAGGTCTCACCTGAAGTAGTATGGGAGGGTGCTAGAACTAGGTTTTTGCACCCTGCAGATGTCTGATATGCGGTGATAGGGACACAATCCAACCTTAGCGCTTACTGGGCTATGCGCACCTATGGGCGCATTACGTCTTGTGTTACTACCTTCGCGTAGCTCTAACCATAGCATGACCCGTGTTGCTCATCAAAGTCTTCCTTAATTAGGTTTTGTTCACTACTTAGAATATTTTTATACATAAACATTCAGACAAGTATTTATCAAGTGCGTGCATATAAATAAATAGATAACACTTAATGCATAATATCAAAAATATAGATGCACGACCAGATGCATGATATTCCAAATCCAACTTATCTTTATTAATGATATTTTCAAGTTCAATTCAAGTACAGACCGAACTCCCCCTTGTGCACTCAGCTGCAGAGGTCCAGGCACTCAGCTACGGAGTCTACTAGGCCTCTGCGCACTCAGCTGTAGAGCCTCTTCCTACTACTACGACCCAATATGCTTCAGATCCACTTCTATTCTCTAACCATGCCTTCACATCTATCTACTTCCTTCATTTTCCCAAACACTTTCTTTACACTTAGAGCCTCACTCTTTTTATACAATCCCATGGTTCGTGGACCATGGGTAGGCCGACACAACTTTACATTAAATTACATTATTTTAGGGTGGATAACCCTATGACTCATCCTATACTTTCACGCTCTGTGCCCGTAATTCGCGGAGTCTTTACATGATATTGAACAAAACTTGGGCTTTAAGCCCCAAAAACATGATTTGGGGGGATCTACTACCCAACAGCTATCCAGAAATGGCAAGGCTAGGCTGAAAACACTGCCACGCCTCACAAAACCCATTCCATGATAGAAAAGAACCACATGAAATACCATGCATGCAAGATCTAGCAAGGAAAATACACATGCAAGTCGATACCTGCAATGAAGCCTATTTTAGCTGCTTGATCCTGCCTTTCCATGCTTGATCCTTAGTTCCTCTTTCCTTCTTTGCATTTCTTGCTCCAATACCAAAGTGATCCAAGAAAAACTCTAAGTATCCAAGAGTATGAGAGAGAGAAAATAATGAGAGTGCTTCAAAATTGAACTGACAAAAAGGTTACCAACTGGTCCTCAGAATCCTTTTTATGAATGAGGCCTCTATTTTCTTCATTTTTAATTATTTTCCTTCATTTTTCTCCTCACATGCAACCTGTGACCTTTCACCTCCTTTTTCTCCTAACTTCCATTATTTTCATAAATAATTGTGCCAAAAATGCCATTTTTCCTTTCCAAAGCCTTAACCATTTCCGTTTCCAATTTCCTTAGTGATAAATAACCACATGAACACCCCCCCTAGGATATCGTTCCCAACATTCAGCTTGGAATAAGTGTCACATTCATCCGTGTTTATTGTTTTTAAGTTTTGTTACATGAAATTTTCACCAGGACTGTTATAGAACCCTCCCCTTGGGGGACACCGTCGTCGGTGTTCAATCACACATATATCTCAACAACCTGCTGAAAAAAGAGATACTACTCATGGAGATTTATAACACGTCTCGATGTAGTATTTGCAATGAAATATCTTCTCAAAGAGAAAAACATCATGACGACATATTGCATAGTGGAGCTTTAACACAACTCATTACGGTATTTACAATGATCATCCTGTTGAGTGCCAATCTACATGACATGATAACATCATGATAACATAATCACATGATAGCATAATAACATGATAACATAACCGTAATGGCATGACACTCGTACCATATAGTGGAGCTTTATAACACAAGCTCGTTACGGTATTTACGCCCATACACATGGGTACATATAGCAACATCGCCATAAATATAGATACCAAAGCATATGCCAAATCATATACCAAACAATATATCAAACATATACTTGTCATCATATCTAAGCACATATCAAAACATCATATAACATATATCGAACCATCATAAAACATATATCCAACCACCATAAGCAAATACCAAAGCAACATAAGCAAATACCAAACAACCATAAGAAAATACCAAACCACCATGTCAAGCTGCTTTGCCTCAACCGGAAAACAAGGAAGGATACAAGGCCTCCATTTGATCCTCCATCTCCCATGTAGCTTCATTAGGACCAAAGTGCTTCCATTGCACTTTAACTTGCTTGATTTCTCAATTCTGAAGCATGAGCACCTTTTTTGCAATATACACTGAGGCTCCAGCTAGAATTCTTCATCTAGTTCCACCTGTAAATAGGCCAGTCAATGAGATGATAAGCATCCTTAACATACTTCTTAAGAAAAGATACATGGAAAACATCATGGAATTTCACTGTCAGAGGCAATGCAAGTCGATAGGCTACTAGCCCAATCCTCTCAACAATGTTGAAGGGTCCACAAACCGTGGTGCCAGCTTGGAACATGATCCAATCTGCAAGGTGCTCTTCTTCGATTTGATGCGCAAGTACATATGTTCCCCAGCCTAGAACTCCTTGAACAACATGTTCCTAACTACATAACTCTTCTGCCTATCCTGTGTTACCTTTAGATTCTTCTTGATCACCTACATTTCTTGTTGCATGTCTGCCAATATATCTTGTCCAATCAACACCCTACTATCTAGATCACTCCAGCTGATGAGAGTGTTACAACTCTGCCCATATAATGCCTCAAAAGGACTCATCCTCAGTGACTCCTGATAACAATTGTTGTATGTGAACTCTACCAAAGGGAGATACTCTTGCCACATCCTCTATTGGTGCATCACATACATCCTCAACATATCCTCTAATATCATGTTGACCCTCTCTGTTTGTCCCTCTATCTGAGCATGATAAGTTTTGTTGAAGGCCAACTCTGTTCCCAAACCTACAAATAGCTCCTTCCAAAACTTGCAAGTGAACTTCACATCCCCATTTGACACAATATTCTTTGGAATTCCATGTAGTCTAACAACATCTAGGATGAATACCTGTGCCACATCACTAGCTGAGAATGTAGACTTCACGGTAACGAAGTGTGCAACCTTTGTTAACCTTCCCACAATGACCATGATGGAATCATGCTGCCTCACTGTCTTTGGAAACCCTGTAATGAAATCCATAGAGATAACCTCCCATTTCCATTCTAGAATAGAAATTGTTTGTAGTAGTCCACCTAGATGTTTACATTCTACTTTCACTCGCTGACAGTCAAAACACCTAACCACAAATTCTGCTACATCCCTCTTTAGATTTAGCCAATAGTAATATATATTCACTACAATCAATGTCTTCTAATAACCTGGGAGACTTGAATATGATTTTGCATGAAACTCCCTCAAGATCACCTTCTTGAGCTCACTGCTATTTAGTACATATATCCTGTGTCGGAACCTGGCCAATCCATCTGCTATAAGATGATATTCCATGCCCTATGCACTTGCACCTATACCTGTACCTATACCACTACATGTACTTGCACCTGTACCACTACATGTACTTGTATTATCATCCTGCAGCAACCTGTGCACAATATCCATATACCTGACATCCTATTGTCCTCCCTGCAATATCCTATCCTGTAAGTTCATCCAACAAGAGATTACAGCTGCCAAGTGATGTACCTGTACCAGTCTACTGAGAGAATGAGCCACCCTCTTCTCTTTACCTTTGATATACCTGATCTAAAAATCAAACTCGCTGATCATGGCCAACCATTTCACTTGCCTAACATTCAGATTCAGTTGGCCAAGCACATACCTCAATCCATTGTGATCACTCATAAGCACAAACTACCTGCCAAGAAGATAGTGCCTCCACATCTTCAGTGCATGTATAATTGCTACTAACTCAAGATCATGTGTCGGGTAGTTTTTCTCGTGCTTGTTTAGGTTCTGGGACTCATAACATACCACCTGTCCATCCTGCATAAGGAGTCCACCAAGCCCTCTCTTGCAAGCATCTGTGCATACCACAAACTCTTTGTCTGGATCTACAATCTATAGCACTAGTGCATGTGTCAACAATTGTTTAGTTGCTCAAAGCTAGCCTCACACTCCTCTATCCATTTGAACTTGTTACCTTTCCTTTGCAATGATGTAATAGGATAAGCAATCTATGAGAAGTTCCTAGTGAACCTCCTAAAGTAGCCTGCTAAACCATGAAATATCTCACCTCATCCACACTCTTACAAGCTACCCACTCCATGGTGGCCCTTATCTTCTCTAGATCTACTGTAATGACCTCCTTAGAGACAAGATGTCCCAAGTAATGTACCTCATCCTGAAATAAACTACGCTTGTTGATCTTAGCATACAACTAATGCTCTCAACAACCTAAACACCGCTGCCAAATGCTCGACATGATCTTCCTCATTTTTAGAGTATACCAGTAGATCATCAATGAACACAATGACAAACTTATGCAAATATGGACGCAACACACTATTCATCAAACACATGAATGTAGTTGGAGCATTAGTTAAGCCAAATGGAACAACAAAAAACTCATAATGCCCATTCATGGTCCTGAACGTAGTATTGTACATGTCCTCCTCTTTGATGTGTACCTGGTGGTATCTGAATCTCAAATCGATCTTCAAGAACACTACCGATCCCTTCAACTGATCGAATAAGTCATCAATCCTCGATGAAGGGTAGTTGTTCTTGATAGTCACTTTGTTCAACTGCCTGTAATCAATGCATAATCTAAGAGTACCATCTTTCTTCCTCACAAACAAGATCGGTGCACCCCAAGGTGATACACTTGGCCTAATGTATCCCTTGTCCAAAATTTCCTTCAACTGCAACTTTAACTCAACCAACTTAGATGTGCTCATCCTGTAAGGTTCTTTTGATGTTGGAGCCGCCCTTGACACTAATTCAATAGAAAATTCTACCTCCCTGTGAGGTGGAAACTCTATAATGTCCTCAAGAAATACATCCTAAAATTGTTGCAACACTAAATATCTACTCAACACATCTGCATCCTCAACCTCCTTACCCTTATCATTAAAAATGTGTACTACAAATAGTTTGCACCGTTTCTTGCAGCTACACTTTGCTTGCATAGATGTCACCATCCTAATTGATGTGGATTTCCTCTTACCCTACAAAACTCTTGGTTCCCCATTGTCATCAACACACTCAATAGATTTGTCTTAGCAATCTACCTTGGTTCTATGTAGATACAACCAATCCATGCCCAAAAATAGACTATATGACCCCAACGGTAATACATTCAAATGTGTTGTTGTAGGCATAGCATCTAAATCAAATGCGTAAGCTCTTATCCAGTGATGAACTCACTTCTTCATACTTGTATCCAACTGCACTAACTAAGACTCTACATGCAATTCCTTTTTCAAATCACACTTATCCAGCAAGTTAGGACAAACATAGCTATAATCAGATCCATGGTCAATCAGAATAGAAATAACTTGATCAAAAAACTTACTGTCCATCTCAATGATAGATGCCTGTTGTTCTGCTTGCATGTTGTCCACTACTGCATAGATACGTGGAATACTCTCACCAACGTCCCCAACATTCTGTGCCTCCTATACACTATATATGTTAAGGTGTTCCTCGCCACATGTCCAACACTCCAACCAACAAGTACCAACACCTCTATGTTATTGTTGCGACTCATGTCCTTGTCTAGCTACATTAAATATCTTTTGTGGTGACACATTCTCTTTCCCATCTCCATGTTGAGGCCTTGTCCTCTTATGCTGCCATTTACCTTTACCTTTGTCCTTTCCTTTCCATCCATGCTGAGATTCATTCTTACGCTTTAATTGTTCATACAAATGATTGAGTTGTCCAATAACTTCCTCAAGTTACCAAGGCTCATCATACTCAATCTGATCTTTAAATGATAATGGTAAACCACTTACAAATCTCTGAACTTTAGCCTTCTCATTAGTAAGATACGGTGCATATCTCAATAGCTCCAAAAACTTGGTTGTGTACTCTTCATCTGTCATCGATCCCATATTTAGCTCATAGAATTATTTTTCCTTACTATCATAGTACCTTTCTGACAAGTACTTCTTCCTAGAAATTATCTTGAACCCGCTTAACATATTCCCACTAGATGTCTTCTGTACCTTTCAAGATGAAGATAGCTATTACGGCCTTTATGTTATCCATGTACTCATGCAACTCAAAGAATTTGGTCATTCCAAGTATCCAAGCCTCTGCCTCTTCTAACTTCTTCATATCTCCATCAAAAGTAGGTGGTTTTGCTTTCTTGAACTCATCGAGAAATTATCCCCTGTCATTCCTCATATAAGGATGATAACGATGACAATCATGATGTCTATCAGAACTAGAACTATAATAAAACCTATACTCTTCGACCCTCTTTTTTGGAGTGTCCAAAAACCTGCCATCTCTTACTGTATCAGATTTATTCGAGTTGTGTCTACTAGGAAATCTATTTCCATATGCCTCATTATTTTATCCTCATGTCCATAGCAGATCTGAAGTAGCCCTTGTCGCTGCAAATACGACAAACTCTAAAGAAGTATAACATTCACCTCTACATTCTTCTCTTGGGCCTGTATGATCAAATCATTATCCACCTTACAACTCCTTATCTATTCCTTCAATATTCTCAATGTATTGGCCAAATCAGAAGTATGCCCCACACAACACTGCTCATCTGATGCATAGGGAGATTCTATGTAATCTACCACCTTGCTAGCCATTTGATCTTTCTTCTTGTAATGCATAATATGTCAGATAAACCAAATCATAATAAATCGACGTACCTTACTATAACTCTAGGAGGATACCTTGTCTGCAACATCACCAAATTAGTGTGATACATGTATAACATAATCATAACAACATATTGACATACACAAGTAAATGTATCAACACATAAAAATCGCTCTAACTAGGATCCAGTCATGAATGCAAGGTCATATCAACAATGCATGCTATGATCTCATGCATGAAAACAACCATTACTCCACTATACACATTGCCACATGCAACCAACAGCATGCATAAGCAATGCCTAACCAACTACAAATACATATCAATGCATGTAGTTGAGCATAATTGATCAATCCTTGTAATCAACCTACAAGACTAATACATGTAATCAAAATACTCAAGGATGTAACCCAACATACAAGTATGTAAGTAGGCACATAAAATCAACATGTAAGTGACATATAACCCATATGAAATCAGTCGCGTACTTATGACAAATAAGTTCCGAAAGATAAACATAAAATTTGCCATGATAACTATACTACAACGCTAATCCATCATCAAGAAAATGCATCACATATATAAGTGTAAGAGACACACATGCAACAGACATGCATGCATTACCAACACATTCAACCCATATAGTTCGAGGGTTGAACCATGCTTTGATACCACTCTATAACTCCCTCCTCCCACATCAACCCAGGTAACCATCCCAACTGGATTAAACATGAGACGAGAGGCTACTATGGTCCGATTTGACCTCCTATGTGACCTTAAGGAAGTGGAATCGACAAAACATCACACACAGTCATCCAACATCATCAACATAACCCTCAGGAGACAAGTCAACCACTCAGATAGCCTACCCCTAGGTCGCACTATTTTTCTGGATCCCTTAGGCCATATTCACTCTCATGCTATGGGCAAGGGAGCGACCAAAAACCTAAAGTCACTCTCACAAGCTTGCCTGCAGCGACCAAGGACCAAAATTGCTAGTTCTGTGCCAGCGACCCCGGGATTTAAGCCACTCTTTAAGGCCCAAAACCCATGGCACTGCCCAAAATGGAGTGATAGCTTAGAATGAGTAAAAATACAAGAAAACGATGATGAAAAAAAATAATTGAACAAGACCATAACTAGACCTCTACTAGCCAAGACAGGCATTTCATCAAACACATCATCAACATGTAATCTACAGGTGTAAACAACATAATTAAGTGTAGGAATCTCATACTTATCTAAAAATCGCTATGAACCATTATTCCCTCATTTCATTTGTTGAATTATCATCTATTATGCCATAGATACACCATCCATTCATTTACAAGCAAAAACATGTTGAGAGCCATACATAGTTCTTGTCATAAAATATACATATAACCAGCATAATAGGAACAAAAATACCATAAACATGTCAGCCATCAAAATCCACATATACGTCAATATATTTTCACATGGAAATCAAAGGAAAGAATTTCTCATTAATGAATTCATTAAACCAACTGGAGATGGGACTACAACGTTCCACCCAACCATAGAACAATTAAGCCAAATCTCACTTCAGCCATTCACCCCCATGCCATATTCCAAGCATGAATGTGGGACTCAAACCAAAAGAACTCAACCAGGGCATATCGAGGCTAAACCATCTCACACTATTTAATAGAAACTAGGATTTACCGTAATCCATCCTAGATCACTAGGCCAACACAATGAACACATCAAAACATGCTTTACCATGATCTCCACCCAATGATTAGGCTAAACAAGCATGGATTCCACAAGATTTCTCCATCTACACCATGGAATTTTCCTGTGTCCTAGCCTCTAAGGCTTTATTGCAATCCAAACATGGATCCCTAAGCCCTAAACTAGGACCCACTCTACAGGCTTTACCACATATCCCAAACCTAGGATTACTAGGCCCAACAGAGAGAAAACCACCTCTAGGCTCTACCATATATCTTGCCATTCACCTACAAGGGTTCCTAGGCCATCTGAGGAAACACACAATTCAGCTTTACCACAACCCACAGTCCAGTTTAGGGGTTACTAGGCCATGTTTTCTATCATTTTGGAGATCCACCTCACTCATCTTTGAATACATCTAACAATCTAGCTCAACCAAACATGAGAACCCCATTACACCATGGCTATCTGGAAATGGCAAGGTTAGGCTGACAGCACTATCACACATCGAAAAACCCATGCCATAATAGAAAAGAACCACATTTAATACCATGCATACCAAATATAGTAAGGAAAATAGACATGATAGTCAATACCTGCCATGAAGACTATCGTAGCTTCTTGATCTTGCCTTTCCCTGATTGATCCTTGCTTCCTCTCACCTTCTTTGCCTTTCTTGCTCCAATGCCTAAGTGCTCCAAGAAAAAATCTAAGTATCCAATAGTATGAGAGAGAGAGAATAATCAGAGTGCTCCCAAAATGAAATGACAAAAGGTTACCAATTGATCCTCATAAGCCTTTTTATGAATGAGGCCTCTATTTTCTTCATTTTCCATTATTTTCCTTCATTTTTCTCCTCACATGCAACCTGTCACATTTCACCTCCATTTTCTCCTAATTTCAATTATTGTCATAAATAATTGTGCCAAAAATTCCATTTTTCCTTTCCAAAGCCTTAGCCATTTCCTTTTCCAATTATCTTAGCCATAAACAACCAAATGAACACCCCCCTAGGATGTCTTGCCTAACATTCATCTTGGACTAAGTCTCCCATTCATCCATGGTTATTGTTTTTAACTTTTATTACATGAAATTTTCACCAGGGTTGTTACAAGTTTAAAGCCGGAAATCAGAAGTTGCAAATAATATAATGACAACATCATTCAGTCATAAGAAAGGTTGGCAAGGGCACAGGAAAAACAAGGAGAGGTCAATGCAATTATCCTACATAGTTTTCTAGATTTGCAGAGACATGGACTACCACGTACCAATGATGGAAAGGAAGAAAAAACTAATGGGGAATATGGTAATAGGTCTCATGGTGGTCACCGGTTGGATAGAGATGACATGGTCAGAGATGGAAGCTTCTTGGATACACATAATAGGAGATGTAGTGGACTTGGGTTCTACTCTGGTTATGGTTCAGATAGGTATCATGGTCATCATTTCTATCATCCTTATAGGATTAGTTACAAGGAATATTTTCGGATGCATTCAAGACATCCAAGCCACCTACATTTGACAAAGAGCTAAAGAAGCCAGAAGATGCAAAGGCACAGTTGCTTGGGATGAAGAAATTATTTGAGCAGCATGACTACATAGAGAACATGAAATCTAGGATAGTTATTTTTAGTCTGAAAGGGAAGACAAACATCTAGTGGGAAGTTGTGAAGCATGTCTGAGATATTAGGATAGAGGAGTTGAGTTGGCATGAATTCAGGATACTCTTCAACATGTACTTGTCTGAGAGGTACTATGACAGAAAATCTAAGGAGTTATATGGGCTAAAGATGGGATTGATGATAGATGAAGAGTACATGACTAAATTCCTGGAGTTGTTGAGGTATATGTTGTATATTAAGGATGAGAAAACCAAAGTTCAGATATTTATCAGTGGAATTCCATTAGTATTTAAGGATGAGATTGAGTATGATGAGCCTTGGTCACTAGAAGAATTCATTGGAAAGTTGAAGCACTTGTATGAGAAATTGAAGCGAAAGACCAAGTCTAAGCAGTGTTGGAAAGGGAATGACAAAGCTAAAGGTAAATGTCCACTGAAGTGAACAAGGTCATAGGATGAAAGTGAGAAATAGAATGTTGTTCCTTACAAGAATTTTAATGTAGTTGAGAAGAGACATGGGTCGTAGCCTAGAAAATAATAAAATAGAAGTGATGGTAGGAAAAAATTGCAATGTTGGATATGTGGTAAGGAGCATATCAAGAAGGATGGTTTTTCATATTAATGTGGTAGGCCTCATATCTCTAGTGCTTAGGACGTGAAAATAGTTGGGGATATTTGTCATATTATTCCTCGAACCTATGCAGCATTGGATAATAGGAAGGTAGATTGTTTAGTCAATTTAGTGTTCCTAAATTGATGTCATTAATTGTCAACCCGGGGCTCGTAAGCTGATGAAGTGAAGGTGTACTATATGTACTTAAGCAACCTCTTAAAGTTTTTGTCGTTTGGGGTGTTGTTTGTGGTAAATTTATCTTCCTAAGATGGAGTGATGTATTTATAAACAGATGAGTGATGGTGTTTGTAAGGTGAGTTCTAGATGAGTGAAGGTGTGTGATTAGTGGTTTCTAACTACTTGCTGAAAAGGAAAACTTGAAGGAAATAAATGAATTAAAATGAACTGAAAGCAAAGAACCACTTTCTAATGGCATTAGACACCATTCATGCTGCTGCAAATAAAAGGTAAGAAAATCACTTAAAAGACCAATGATAATGTTTATCTCTTCCTAACTCTCTGCCTCTAACACATAGTATTGTGTAAGACACGATTAGGAAGTAGCTAAAGATAAGTCTAAGAAATGATAAAAATGAGAAAATCTACTTTAAAGACTAGTGATAATATTTTGCTCTCTCTAACTCTCTGCCTATATCACATAGTACTGTGTAAAGCACGATTAGAGAGTAGCTAAGGATTAGTCTAGAAAGCACCCAAAGCTAGCTGCAAGTGATTAGTATTCTGATCTCTAAGAGATAAACAATTTATAGTAAGAGACCATTCATATATTAGCAGACAGTTTTGAAAATTAAAACTAAAAACTAGCTATGAAATAAAGTAAGGAGCAGCAGCTTTAAATCTGTCAACTGAAACTACCACTAGATGCAAAGCAAACACAAAAACACATTAATAATCCTGGGTCAAAAAACCTGCAAAAGAGCAATGCTGATCAGCTTAAAGAAAGGATCCAAAATGCATTAAAATGAAGTAAATCATGCTGTTTATAGATCAAGAAAAGAAAATGCTGAACATGAAAATACTATACAAGGCTAGTATGAACAGGGGCCCTCCATTCACATAACCCAAAGAAGACTCAAAGTGTTGAAAGCTCCAAAACAGCAATGTTTCTATTACTCCATGTGCAGAAATTCACAGTTAAGAGTGCTAGAATAGCACTATAAAAACAGAGTCTTGGGAATGCTCAAAAATTACAACAAGTTCATAAAAATACAGCAAATAAAAGTTAACATAAGCGTACGCAGACGCAAGTATTTATAGGCATCTGAAGGATAGCCTATGCGTGCTGCTAAAACTGAAGGAAAATAACAAACTGTCATGTGCAATTAAAACTAAATAAACACGTCATGAGCCTGCGTGGGTGAGCTGGAGGTCCTGGTTGTCATGGGGATTAAATCCATAATTAGATTATGTTCCCCACGTCCTGCAAAACACGGGCAAGCCACCATCTGAGCTGACGTGACCAAACAGCTCACGCATCACCGTTAGCTACCTTCGTTGACCGGATCTTGCCCCTGTTTGACCG
>APFE031001555.1:3510-39811 GCA_000404065.3 Pinus taeda | reverse complement strand
TGTTTAGAGAGTTTTCGGCGAAATCACATAGAAAATAATTTGTCGACGCGTTTCGAACCAACCAGTGTGGTTCATCGTCAGGACAAGGTGAAGATCCAATCCAGCTTAGCTAGTTAAATAGTGTGTGCAGAGACTCCAACGACTATATTTACAACGACTAATTTGACCTATTGACCCAAGTCAAACCAATAAAATCCTTGCTATATTTATTAATTAATGTTATTCTAAAATTAGTTAAATTTGGTAAATTATATAATAAAATATTCAATAGTTACCTGTACTTGTATATATATCTATTAAAAACCTAACTAATTCATATTAAAATAATACCCTTGGTATACCATATAATTATTTAATAATAATAATATTTAAATTATAATTCATCTTTAAATCTAATGGTCAAAATTGAAATTAAAATATTTTATAATAAATTTAATAATTTCTATTAAATAAATAATTTAATAATTTATTATATAAATAATATCATAGATATATTAAATTCCTATTATTTATAGAAAATTAGTTAAATTAGGTAAAATATTATTTGTTAATGGGCTTATTAATAAAAGTACATATATGTACCAAAAACGAAAATCAACAATATTGGTACAACATATATTTATTTAATAATACTAATTATTTATCATTTAAATCAAAGGTCCATTTGAAACTAAATTACTGAATTATATCCTCTATCAAGGAATAATTTAATAATTATTAATTTGCTAATTTATATTAAGTAATCTATATTTATTTGATACTTTATTAATTGTATATAATGTTATAATAGGATAATATTAATAGTATAATATTAATATAATTTCATAATATATAAAAATATATACATAATAGAAATCAAGAAATAAGTAATAATTTGAAATAATAATATTCCAACGAATGATTAAAAAAGGGGCTCGAAATTAAATTCATAAAGACCTTATTAATGAATAATACCAAGTAATTAAGACCAAATAACATTAGGAATCCGAGAGGAGAAAAATAAAAAAGCAAACTAATGAGTATTTTTGTTTTATGCACAAAGTCAATGACTTTTTGGAATTTGGCGGGTGAATGGAAAATGACAGTTGGAGTTAACTAACTGATGGGACAATTTATCGTTTAGCGAAAGTTGTAAGCGGGAGCGGTAATGGTTTTCATTGCACAACTTTTGGGAGGTTGGTGGTTTGGCGGATGGTTGCTTGATGCCACAAATTGGATGACACGTAGCATCAGCGAAAAGTCAAAACAACTTATATCGCATGGTTAACATTTGACCAAAAGGACTGCACGATATGAGCGAGAGTCGTCGGATGAGGGAGGGCAAATCGAACGGCAGTCGGCAGCGAAAAGTGTTAGGGATTTATGGAGGGGGCCCGATGGCATAACCAAAATAATTAAAATGACTTAATTATATCGGGGATGATATGATTGGACATATGAAGGGTTAATAACTTTAACGATATCGGGGGTGATGGTATTGGCGAAGAGGTTATTAATTAATCTAGATGACTAAGTAATCCCTTTTTTAACACATCGGGGGGTTTTTGCTCTTAATTAATCGTGATTCGATTAATTAATCCAACTGAATTAACTTTATTTATGGTATATTTTTCAAACCAGAGGGATGGGATATTTATTTATTTTGGGATTTTTATTAATAATACGGGAAAGGGTAATTTGTTTCAGGAGTTAAATAAATAATAAGGATTAAGAGTTAATATGACCATGGAAAGAAAATGCGCTAAGTCAATGTTTCCGAAAATACATTCATCATCCAACATTATGACTTAGGCTAAAATGTGTTTGGGGGTTTTTTATAAAGAACCATTTATTTCTCCTAAGTAAAAGAGTGATTTTACCTTTAAGAGAGGATTTGAAGGAAAGGAATGAATTATGAAGGGGGTGACTTTTGATGAAGGGGTTTTAGCACTTATGCCTTCAAGTTTTTGGGCCAAGGGTTCAGTCCCTCCAAAAGTCAGAGAAATTCTCTAAGCCCCTTTAACTTTCAGGTTGTTGGTTCCTTTAGTACTTATGGTAAATTAGTAAAGTTTAGGGAAAAAATAAGTGAAGAAGTTAAGTAGTTTAAATTTTGTCCATGATGTAAATGTCTTCATTGCCATCCATATCTTTAAGTGCTTTTGATGATGAAAGTATATGACTTGATATCTGGATAATCATTCATCATCCATAATTCTACAACTAATCATCTACTTACGCACCTACACATCCTACCTTTTTTTCTTCTTTTATTAGGGTGCACTTAAATTGGCAAACCCTTATCAAACCCTTGTCTAAGTTTATCCTTATTACATCCAAGGGCTCAGATTAAACTGTTGAGAATCCTTTTATTCACTCTACCTATCTACTTATCTGCCAAAATTAAACAGTTTGGTCAGATTTTATTCTCTATCTCTAAGCATGAAATTCAAAACATGGAATAACCAAGTTTAAACTATTTGGTTACCATGGATTGTGGCATAAGTAACAAGTTGCACACAATTATTTATCCAAAAAGTGAAATAGTAGTGGCATTTGGGCTTGCACACTTTCATGGTCCTTTTATTTTTCTTGGGGTTCATTTTTCATTTTTTTGACCTTTTTCCTTCTTTTTGCCCTTTGATTTTTCTTTTAGGGCATACCCTCTTTACATTTTTTAATGTTTTGATTTTTTACAAATATGGAAAACATTTGCAGAAAGTGAAGGTATGTATATATTTCAAAGCTAAACCAATTCAATCATGATATATGACACCTATTAGTATAGGAACATAACAATGGCTCCACTTGGGGATGGCTTTTCCTGGTGGAAAGTCAAGAACTATAGATCAATGGCCTTTGAAAGACTTTGATTGTGCTCTGCAAATCTCCTTTTCCCTGCTGCTTTATTGGTATATATGACAGTAATACTTCTGAAGCTTAGGGCTTTCTCTTCGAGCTTTAACTTCAAAACTTTTACCATCCAATCAACACTAAACATTATGAAGGATATAGTATGTACAACTGAACTGGCGAAATTAGTAAATTGGGTCAACATAGTGCTTTAACATTCGACCATTGACTGGTCCTCCTTCGATCACTACACCATCCAATTCTTTAAGAAAATATGAATTATTTCCTCTGAAGGCATATATTATGTATGGACCTTTCCACGGGAAGTAAAACTTCCCATGTTCCCCTTTGTCCTCTCTTCTTGAATCCCACTTTAACACTTTGTCTCCGAGATAGAAGTCTTCTGCTTTGGTCCTTTTGTCAAAAATATTCTTAAGTTTTTCTTGTAGTACTTGGGCTTTGTTGTATACTTCCTCCCTAGTTTATTGTAAATGGATAGTCTGGTTAATTCTCCTTTGTATATCATTTGGTTCCACTTGGGCTTCCTGAAGTAATTTCATGACTAGAACTCCTAAAAATGAGGGGAAAACTGCCTCCATTCCATACACTAGCTCATGGGGACTAGTTCCAATGGATTTCTTAGTGGTAAGCCTATCTGCCCACAAAGACTTTGATAATATTCATTAGACTTTTATTGGAGGATTCTGCAACTCCATTCCCTTGAGGATAGTAAGTTGTGGAATGACCAAGTGTTATATGATACTTGTGACAGAAATCAATCATTTTCTTTGACTTAAAAGTTGCAGCATTATCTATGATAATTTTGTCAGGACAACCAAACCTAGACAGAATATTAGCCTCTAGAAAACCTATTATTATAGTATCAGTGGCTTGTCTAGAAGGAATAACTTCTATCCATTTGGTAAAGTAATCAGTTGGAGTGAGTATCCATTTATGCTGAGCAGAAGAGGATGGATGGATTTCTCCAATGAAGTCAAGACCCCATTGTTGAAAAGGTTTTTCTGTGGAAATAGGTTTTAAAGGCAAGGGTAAGAGTTTTATTTTGCCTTCGAAGATGTGGCATTTATGGCAGGAAGTTAAAAAAAAATTTAACATCTGAAAACAAGGTTGACCAGTAAAATCCAACTCTTAGAATTTTGTCAGCAGTTGACTTCCAATAGAAATGTCCACCACAATCCCTGCATGAAATTCTTGGAGTGCTTTGTCATATTCTTCTTTTAATAAATAGTTCAACAAAATGCCTTCATGATTTTTCCAAAATAAAGTATTATCCATAATGCAAAATTTCGAAGCTTTCATTTTCAAAAACCTACTCTTAGTTCCAGATAACCCTGGAGCAGCCTGCAAGTTTTGTAGAACATATATAATATTAGCATACCAAGGGGAATCTAGAAAGGGTTGGTTGATCTGTGGAGTCCCCATGTCCTATTTGTTATCCAATTCTGCAATAAGATTTATGTCTAGAGCTTGGAAATTTGTTTCTTCCATAAGTTTGGCCAACCCTTGAACTTTAATTAACTTGGTAGTTTTTATCTCTATATCATATTCTAAAATAGTAGCTATCCATTTTCCCCTCTTGCCATCAACTCCATCCTGTGTTAGGATATGTTTGACTGCAACATTGGGAATATAAGCTACTACATGAGAATACAAAATATACACTCTGAAACCCTTAATAGCTTTTACCAAAGAAAAATCTTGTTTCTCCATTATTTTATACTTTAATGAGGCATCTATAAGAGCTTTACTAAAAAGGGCTATTGGTTTTTCACATCCTTGATCATCCTTGTGTAGTAAGACTGCAGTTATGGTGTGTTCTGATGCAAAGGAAAAGATAATGAAGTTTGTCACATTTTGGGCTTGTAAGAACTGGTGTTTGAGTTAAGGCTAATTTTATTTCTTTGAATGATTGTTTAGCCTCTACTGTCCACTTAATAGCCAAATATTTTTTCAACATGTTATTCAATAATCTAATTAGTTCAACTAGGTTAGAGATGAATCTCCTTAAAAAAATTATTTTTCGTAAAAATGCCTGAAGTTCTTTAATGTTTCTTGGGTGAGGTATTTGCAAAATAGCTTCAATCCTGGTTGGGTCAATCCGATTTCCATCTTTAGAGATAATGTGGCCTAACTATTTTCCTTCTTCCAAACCAAATAAATATTTCTTTGGGTTCAGAGAGATGCCAAATTTTTTGCATTTAGGAAAAACTTTCCTGAGATGATCCAGGTGTTGTTGATCTGACTTAGAAAAAACTATTATATCATCAAGGTTTATAACCAGGAAATCATGGATTTCCTTTGGAAAGGCAATATACATTGCCCTTTGAAAGGTGGCCCCTACATTTTTCAATCCAAAGGACATTTTAACATACATGAAGGTGCCCTATGGTGTTGTGAATGCAGTTTTTGCTTGGTCATCAGGATGGACTAAAATTTGGTTGTAACCCGAGAATCCATCTAAAAGTGAAATCCTTGTGGAACCTACTACCCTTTGCAGCATGTGATCCATTTTAGGTAAGGGATACTTGTCTTTGAGCGAGACTTTGTTCACATTTCTAAGGTCAACACATAGTCTGATTTCTCCTATTTTCTTTCTTGTATGGACAAGATTAGATACCCAATCTAAAAACCTAATGGGGGCAATGGTTCCTGCTTCATACATTCGTTTGATATCTTTTTCAATGGAAGGTAATAAAACAGGATTAATTCTTTTTAGTTTTTGCCTAAAAGGTTTCTGGTCTTCTTTCAAAGGGATAGTGTGTTGTATAATACTAGTATCATAGGATTTTAAGTCTACGTAACTCTAGGCAAAAACATCCTGGAATTCTTTCATTAGCTCAATATACTTCAGTTTTTCATCAGGGGGTAATTATTTAGACATTTTTATCAGCTTAGGATAATATTGAGTTCCTATGTTGCATTCTTCAATGTCTGCTTCAAGGGCTTCATCTTAGGCTTTTTAGGAATATCATTATAGTCAATCCAAAGGAGTCAATCCCTTGGGTAATTGGTTATCTTTGAGATTTATGACTTCAGTTTCATCATCAATTATTTCATCAATATCCATTTGCTTTAAGTCCTGAATATCTGTTTTCATGAATTTAGTATGGTGAAGCATGTTTATTGAGTTTTCTTCCAATTTGTTAATGTCTAACTCATTAGTGTGATCAAAATTTGAAACTATGTCTACATCTATATTAATGCTAGCAAATCTTCATCTAATGTTAGAAAGTGATTAATCTTCTTATTGTTTTCAAAAACTTTCCAGTTCTTAAGATTATCAGGTATAGCTGGCCTGTGCCTGACCTCAGCAGTTATTGGTGATTGGGCTGAAAAAGCAATTTGCAGGTGATGGCAAACATAGCCAGGCTATGAGCTTGCATGTTATGTTTTCTAGGAATGGTTGCAAGCTTGGTTTCTAAAAAAGTGTTAAGGATTTCTAGAACTATACCTCTGTAAAGTCCTAATCTAGGGTCTTTGGTTATGTAAACTCCATTAATATGTTCAACTATTAGTTCAGAATCTCCCATGATTGATACCCTTATAGTTCCTAATCCTTTGACTAGCTTGAGGACTAGCAGGAGCACTTCATATTCTGCCATATTGTTTGTACATTTGAAATTTAACCTATAGGCGTGTCCCTCTACATGGTCATTCTCTAAGTTATAAATCCATACTCCTGCCCATGCACCTAGTTTGTTTACTGAACCATCAAACTCTAAATTCCATAAAATTTCATGTTCGTAATTTGTATCCGTAGTAGTAGAGTCTTTC
This sequence comes from Pinus taeda, assembly GCA_000404065.3. Lineage (NCBI taxonomy): Eukaryota > Viridiplantae > Streptophyta > Pinopsida > Pinales > Pinaceae > Pinus > Pinus taeda. The sequence goes on along the minus strand of APFE031001555.1, from coordinate 33,187 downwards.
TTAGCTAAGGTATCTGGATTTTCTTTGTCATCTGATATCTCTTGAATTTGGACATTTGATTTTTCTTTTACAATTTATTTTGGTTCTACTGCTCCACCATTTGGAATATCTTCTGGATTAGTTTATGCATTATAGAGAATAAAGGAATCCATATCAGAATGCACTGAGTAAATGGAAAATCTTTGAGGCTTCTCCTGACTACTCACTACATATTTCATTAAAGTTTCTCTATATAGCTTTTGAGGCTTCTCCTGACTACTCACTACATATTTCATTAAAGTTTCTCTATATAGCTTCTTTGGTTGTCCAAAAATGGATATGGTAGCATATGACATGTCTAATTGTAGAGACTCATGGAGTTTGGCACCCCAGGATCTAGACAACAACATGCCATACTTGGGTGGAATTTATGCTACCAATATGTCCATGAGTATAGTTTTGGCAGGGTATTGGACCAAAGAAACACATAAATCTTTTATAAGCCCTAAACACCTCACTTGGCTGGAATCAAAGGAAAATAAATCCCTATAGGGTCTAGTGATGTCTAAGTTAAGTTTATCCATAACAAACTTGGGCATGAGATTGTGCAAATCACCAGAGTCGAACATGGCATTATGCAAAATCTTATCATGGATATTGAGACTGACATAGAAAGGTGGTATCCCTCCTTCCATTGGTTTCCCATTTACTTCAGGGCCAAAAATCAACTCAGGCTAGTCATCAAAGAGATTTACAAAATCTGCATTTTCAATGATATTTAATTATTTGTTGATATGAGACCTGTAAATATCATGTTTTACCAGTTCTATCAAAGGAACTGAAATTTTAAGCTTGGCTACCTCTGCTCCAAGATTAAAGGGCAGGATTACTTTGTGTGTTTGAACTTTTGGATTTCTGGCAACAATGTTTTCTATGTTTTCTTCTCTTTCAAGATTTGGGACATCCTTTGCTGATCTTTGTAATTCGATCATTGGAGACTCTTCTATCGTTTCCTTTAAGGGAAGTGAAGTGGTTTTTTCATTGTTGGGTTGATTATCAAAAACATCTTCTATAGTGGGGCTGGAGGGATTTTGATTTGTTCTTGAAAGGATCTGAAGTGTTTTTGTCATTGGAATTGTTTTACCCTTTTTAGGTTGATTAGGACCTATTTTCTGGTTTGGTTCTGGGGCATCAGTACTTTTTCTGCTTCTTAAATTATACTACTTATGTACTTCAAAAATAGTAGATTCATATCCCTGTTTGAAATCAAATGACTCTCTTGTTTGGGTTTGGAATTGTTCCAATATATGGGATTCCTAGTCATCCTGAGTTAGGAAGACATCTCCCTCATCATATAGACCCATTAAATTTATCTAAGTATCTTGTTCAGGGTCTTCTAAGTGGGAGGCCTCTACATAGTTTTCTTGGAAAGGTGGTCTGATATTCTAGCCAGGAATATTCTTTCTAGCCTTTTGGTTTTGATTTTTTCTAAAATTAGGATTTCTACCTGAATTAGCCTGTTGGCCATCCCAAGGACATTTTCTTTCAATTATTTCAACTATGTCCAAAAATATATCCATTCTTTTAACTATGGCATCCATCTTTTATTCACAGGGTGCATTGTCTTCTTTTGTAGGTATTCTTCTCTCGTTCCTAGATTTGGCTCTTTTAGAAAGTAGGTTAGCCTCAACACTTAGTGTGACACTCTACATTTCTTCCAAAGTGGGGGGGTTTCTTTCTCTTAACTGGAAAGCCATATCTGAATCAAATCCATCACGAAATTTGATCAGGGCTAAACTAGGTGAGGGTCTAAGGTCGATTGGAATGGCACTATAAACACTATTGAACCTAGTGCAATAGTCCTGAACGGTTTCATGAGGTCCCCTTTTAAGGTTCTCATATTCAGATAGAATCTGTAGGGGGGTCCTTCCTTTTCTCCCACCTATTTAAGAATTGTTGGTAGAGAACTCTTAAGCTATCTATACTTTGGGGGGCTAAAGATCTAAACCAAGTTATAACTTCCCCAGTTAGACTCTGAACAAAAATTCTCATTTGGACGTCAACTGTATCAATTTCATATATCTCAAAATAGTCGGTCATTTTCTTAGTGTGTTGCTGAGCTGTGTAGGTTCCAGTGCCATCAAAAGTAGTAATTTTACTCTGATAGTCCTAAGGCATGGCACCTAGGGGAGCAAGCATCATAAGGGGAGCATATCTATTGGCCATGATTCTAGGTTGGGTAGTAGTATGAGCGGGAGTTGGGGTAACAGGAGGTGTTTGGGTTGTGGAGGAAGAACTAAAGGTAGTAGTGGGATGTTATGTAATGATGGGTTGGGGAGGAAGTGAAGGGATGAAGTGGGGGGTGGAATGGATTTCAAAAGAGTGAGAGAATAATGATGAACTGGCAAAAAGAGAAGTAGTTTCAGAAAGTTCAGGTGTTCTATCGATGGTAAGAGATGGTTGAGTGGAATTATGTAGATATCGATCAATGGACAAATTGTCTCGTTGGGTTTCAAGTTCTCTGAGGAATTTTGGATCTTGGACTAAGTCCAATAATTCACTGTCAGATGTGGTTCTAAACAGAGATAGTTCAAATTGTTCGTCAAAAGGAAGATCTTCTAGGACAAGCCACTCAACAAGACATGATTGTGATGTGAACAAAGGTCTAAGACTTAATGAACTTTCTTGCCTTCTAATGATTCTTGGAATTAGGTTAGGATTTTCAAACACAGGGGAAGGATTTGGATCAAGGTTAGCCCTAGTGTAATGAGTTCTTCCTAAAGCCAGATTTCAAGTTTTTTGAATGCTATTCTTTGATGTATTTTACAAAATAACTTAAGAAAAATCCTTTAAGATGCTTTAAATCAAACTTTTGAGTTTCTTAAAGGTTTTTTTCCACTGAGGATTAGTTATTCCCTAGTATGGTTTCCACTATGTTATGACTCAAATTTTCCTTAGAAGTTATTGAAAAGAAGGAAAGGATTCGAGGTAACCACAAACCAACTTTTAGACATAGGTGCTAGCCCACCGAAGTCTAGAGAGGTCTCTCTCTTTATGATTTAGCTATGTTTGAAAGGATTTTAGGCTATTATTAATGTTGAATGAGGTTTTTTTGTTTGAGAATGGTGGATTTCTTAGGCCACTGGGCTATGGAGTCAATCAGGGATAATTCACTGGATTAAGTCAAATTGTTGAGGTATGAGTTCAACAGGGAGGATAACAGAGTGAAAACAAACTTTGGGGATTGAATGGGTGATATTTTTGCTCAAAACTAGAGGGCAAGCAAGAATCCTCAAGTTAGGATTAGAAAGAGGAAAGGAAGATGGTTCAATTGGTAGAGGGCAATTAAGAATCCTATACCAAGGACTTATTAGAGAAAACTATAAGGATAGAGGAGCAACTAAGAATTCCTTTATCGAGATAGTTTAGAAGAAAACATATAAATGGTAGACTGTTGATAGCAGAGAGCAATAAAGCTAATTCTAATATACTTTGACTATTTTACCATTTAGATTTTGATGCATGAAACATTGAAACATATAGAAAAAACATAAAATTACAAGGATAAAATACTTATTTGCAATTATACTGCACAAGAATCTGATGAAATGTCCTCAAATTTCATTCCTTTTCCATCAAAAATTCCAGATTTGAGTACAAAATATTTCTTAGCTTGACAACATAGATTTACAGAGATGTTATAGAATCCACCCTAAATAATTTGAATGGAGAAGTATTTATACAAACATTACATCAAAAACATCTCATAACTACATGAGATTTATTCTAGGGAATACAAAATATCTTTTACAAAAATATAGAGATAGATGTAAAACTGATTATTGTTGTCCCTTTATTTATGGAAGAGTTGGAGGTTGAAACTCGAATTTTCCTCTTGCTATTGCTTTAGTGATTGTGTGCTGGATCCTTGCTTACTTTTCCCTACTGATACTCTTTACTTATTCCTAATAGTCTTTACCTATTTACTAGACTTTACCTCAGTAAATATTTTCTATTTACCTCAGAGTTACCATAGTAAATTATAGGATATCGAGCATATTGGTCCACCATTCTTCATTTGGTATCTTCATCCTGATCAATTTCCTGTATTCTTCGTCAGCTTTAGTGTATTTTGAAAAATTGGGTTGGACTGTGAACAGGTGCTTAACTTCATGCTCAATATAGAAAAGATTTTCCAAACCATCATACAACACTTTTCCTGTAGGTAGTGCTTTCATTGTGGAAGAGCTAGTTTGACTTCTGACTTGTTTGTGCAGTTTATCAATGTAGTCATCATGAGTCATAAGTATGTCATTTATGACTAGTGGGCTTGGAAGTCCTTTATCCCTTAGAATGTCATATTTTAACATAAAATCATCTATGTCCTCTTGAATACTTTGACATCTTCTTTCCAGGTTAAGCATTAAGTTCTTTTTAGTGAGAACTTTCTTAATTTCAAGGATAGTACCAGTTCGATCCTCGTTATCCCATTGTTCCAACTGTTGCTTGTTTTTTCTATTCAAGAAGATGATCAATTGGGTTGCCTATTCAAGTTTCTCTCCTAATTCTTTCCTGGTCTTCTATATAGCCTCTGTAGCTAGTTTGACTAACTCAGTCTGTTCAAAAATGATATAGATAGAAGACCAAATATCATTGATGGAATCAATGATATTGGTCCATAAAATCTATCTAATGTCTCTTAAAGGCTTTTCCAATGTTAAGTCCTTCTCTAATGTCTTGATTGTTTCAGTCATCCTTCTATTTTTTCTCTCTTCTTTAGTGTAATTAATTTGTGATAGCTCACACTTGTTTTCCAAGCTGGTAACCATTTCTTTCAGTTTCTTTATTTCAGTTGCTTGGATTTTCATTTCCTCCATGGAATTTATTAAGTCTTCTGTTTGCTTTGTTGAAGTTGTTGTTTCTTTTGATATACTTGTTGTTGTTGTTACTGGCAGTGCTATTTCTAGGGGAATGTTGGGTGCCAAAGATGTTGCAATAGTAGATGGAATTGTTGTAGAAATTATGGGTATTACAGTCTGAGGCATGGTGGTTGGCTCACCCTGTTTGGACTACAAAGCTTTTTCTATTTCAGATCTATTTCTTTCAACTTCTCATTCAACTTAAGGACCAAGTCCATAAATTCTTCCTCGTTTTGTTTCTCAATTACTTCTGCAGGTTGTGGATGTATGAGGGGAGGGAGTTTGAGTTGTTTCCTGAGTGCAACAATGTCATCATTCTTTTTCTTTATCAAACTTTCAAGTGCTTTAACATCTTTGGGATCATGTCCCAACTCAACCAACAGGTCTTCTAATGATTTTATCCTGGTGTTCTTAGCCTAAGAATAGGCTTTTTCCAACTGTAACTGTGTTGTAATATTACTCAAAGAATTCTGCAACTGATGTGCAGTGATGGCTTTACTAGTCAATGTGGAATAGACCATCTCACCCGTTTGCTTATGGAGCTCAATCTGATCAATTGGGTTGATGTCTCTAGCAAGAACTTCAAAATTTGTTTATAAATAATCAGCCATGGACTTTGGTTGTTGTACTTTTGTCTTCAAAAATCTCGTCTGCATCTTTCCCTCTTTAATGTCAAAGGCTGACATCAACCTTGTTTGATTTGTAGGAGCCATTTTCAGATATTTGGCATAGGTTTGAGCTTTGAGCTGCTCATTCCTAGCCTTAATCTCTTTGTACTTTTCTTTCAAATCCTGCCTTTGCTCTAAAACTTTCCTTAGTGATGACACTTCTACACTTGGCTGCCTGTTTAATGTCAGTGTTTGAGAAGTAGATGGTGTCTCCCCTGCTAGTGTTGTTTGCACTGTGTCACTTATTGTCTCTTCATATTCCTGCTCAAACAGGGGATTCAATCTCTACCTATTCACATATACCTGGTCCAATGGCACTATAGAGGGGATAGTCTCATTCCTACTTCTTTTTTGAATTCGCTCCTCATTAAGAGGAGTCTGCAATACTGGAGGGTTGCCCATGTTTGTATCAATTTGGGTCAACTCCTCAGAAATGCTTTGTGATCCTGAATCTTTTCTCTGTCCTAAGGTATCTATTTGTCCTGATGTCTGTGCACTATGCTCCTGTGTTGGTCTCTGTGAAGATTCTCCAGGCACCTGTACAAAGGAATCTAGATCAAGTTGTCTTTCCAAATCTTTCATAACATTTTTTACTTCAACTTGTTTACTATCTTATTCTATAAGTGTTCCCTCTACCAATTCATTTTGATTTGCATAATGTTCTATCTCTGGAATTCTATGATGGATGTACGGGGATAGCTTATGCTTTTGCCTTCTATCACAGATGAAGCTATGAGTATCATAAGGCCAGATGAAACTCTTTCTCAATCTCATTCTCTCAAGGATTTCCTTTGCCTCTTTCCTTGCTCTTTTGTTGTTGCAAATAAATGGGCCTAGGTGATCCTTTATCCTTAACTGAGCTTTCTTCTTAGCTTTCATAAAGTGGATTTCATCAGAATTGATCATTTTCCTGTAGTACTCCAGGGCAAATAATCTCATGGGGAGGTATTTAGGTAGTTTAAATGGAGGTAGCTCACACCCATAAATTCTAATCTCGGTATGGTTCTGGTACAAGTACCAATCTCCAACCTTGTATTGCTTGGATAACTGACGAATTCTCTTAATATCATCACATATTCTAGGAGGGGGACTCCCTATCAACATAGTAGTTACTAGATGCACAAATTGACCAATAAAATCTATATAAGGATGGGGAGAAGAATTTTAATAGTGAAAAATGGAAGTCCAGAAAATGACTGACCTAGGATTCCCTCTGGTGTCAAGCTTTTGTACAGAGAAACGGAATTTATCAGTTTGGTAATAGAATAAAAGATGATACAGGACTGAAGAATATTTGAATACCTTCTCATTCTCTAATCTCATGAATTGGTCATGCATCTTATCAATAATGAATGCATCATAGTCATATTTTCATGCAGGAGGTTGGCCAGGGGTAAAAATAGTCATGTAGGCAAAGGTCATTTCATCTACATACTCACTAGTGGTAAAACCCATAATGCAAGCAAACATGGTGACAATATCCCTGCCCAGACTAGTAAAGGCACATGACATGTAAGGAGGGGGGTATTTTGAGCTGCATTGTTCTTCAATGAAAGTCTGACTGACTTGGCTAATTTCAGAACTGGACAACCTTGAAGATTTATCAAGTAAATCAGCAATGGAAAGCGGAGTAAGGTTCTGGCCAGGCTATAATTGCAACATTTCATTTATAGACTCAGTTGTAATGGTGAAAAGGACTCCCTGGTTAGGGGACATTACAGCTCTCAGATTGGGGTTGTAGTTTGCATGGAATTGGTGGACAATATCTGGGAAAATATGGATAGTGGGGAACTGATATTTAGGGAGGTTTGACTCCCAAAGACCTATTTTATTAGCATTGTTCAAATAATTGTCACGATACCTGCAGTATAGCTTCAAGGGGGTTTCATCAAAAGTAAGGTCCTTAATATGAAAATCTTTATCAGCCAAGGGAAGGTAGTCTAACTCCCTATGGGGAGTAGTGATTGGTGTGACATTTAGGGCGACAAGAGCTTCCATCCTTGGTTCTTGTGTATTCAAGGAAGAAAGTTGGGGTTTTCAAGGATTTCAGATAAAACAGGTGCATGGGGAAGTCTTGGGGCTAAGAAATACCTTAATTGTACTAGATTACTTGAGTTTAAAGCAATTTGGTGGAGGTTTCAGTACAAAAATAGGGTTTCTAAGAAGGAAATGCAGTAAATACCTATTTATGGTTGACTGTCAGGACAAATGGATGTGGTGAAGGCTTTGTCGGGTGCACACACTAGTCTACAGTGACCTGGAGTTTCGACTGATGGTGGTTGATGGTTGGGAGTAAGTTGTTGGTCTGGACGTACTCTGTGCATGGAAAGCAGCAGTTTCTTTTCTCTGAAAAAAGGGAAAACAATGAGTATTTTTGTTTTATGCACAAAGTCAATGACTTTTTGGAATTTGGCAGGTGAATGGAAAATGACAGTTGGAGTTAAATAACTAATGGGACACTTTGTCATTTAGTGAAAGCTGTAAGCAGGAGCGGTAATGGTTTTCATCTCACAGCTTTTGGGAGGTTGGTGGTTTTGGCGAAGGGTCGCGGGATGTCGCAAATTGGATGATACGTAGCATCAGCGAAAAGTCAAAACAACTTATATTGCGTGGTTAACGCTCGACCAAAAGGCCCATGCAATACGAGCAAGAGTCGTCGGATGAGGGAGGGAAGATCGAATAGCAATCGAGAACGAAAAGTGTTAGGGAGTTATGGAGGGGGCCCGATGGCATAGTCAAAATAATTAAAATGACTTAATTATATTGGGGATGATACGATTGGACGAATGAAGGGTTAATAACTTTAATGATATCATGGGTGATGGTATTGGTGGAGAGGTTATTAATTAATCCAGATGACTAATTAATCCATGTTTTAACGCGTCAAGGGTTTTAGCTCCTAATTAATTGGGTCACCACCCTGTGGTGGTTTTGCTTGTCGAACAATCGTTTCACCTGGCTCATGCACCGACACTTTGTCTTTAAGGCGCTGCCCTAGATGGAGCCTCCAACAAGTGGATCTTTGATGGAAACTTCTGTCGCAATGACTGCAATACATATTCTTCCTCCAGATTTGCTTTACATGTTTCTTTACCTGTTGTTGAGAGGGTCTTTCATGCCTCCTCCTTTTGTGTGCTGCTATTCTTTTCCAACACTTATAAAATTTATGGTTATGTAATCCACAAAAGGTACATGTTTTTTGATTCCATGTTTTACATTCATCATTAAAAACATGATTATAATCCAAATGAACATTCGAATATCGAGACTGGTTATACCTTTCCTTGCCGTCTTTGGTGTAATTATGGCGATGAGAGCTTGCCCCAACTCTTTTCCTCTAATGGGCATTGCCCTGGGATGATGGGGATGTGTTCCCATCATTGTCTTTCCTTTACGATTTCAACAATGTCTCAGAAGCATTTGAAACCTTCGAGCATTCTCCCTTGGTGTATCTCAAGCCTGCAAATTGAGGTCTCTGCACAACCTCCAATGGTTGAGTTATGCCTTGGTTATTAATACCAAGTTCTTTTTCTTCCTCGTGCCTCATCCTGGTAAGGAGCCTCATGTTTGTCCCTATAATTGGTATCTCCACATCTCCAATAGAAATCATACTATGTGAAGATGAAACCGAAAGGAAATCAACATCTTTTACCTCCTCTGTCGATTTAGAAAGAACTGATGAGGGCTTCTCATCATTTGTTGTTGGTGGTTCACTAGCTGTCACGGCGCATTCCCCAAGTTCCTTTCTGACATACCCAAGTCCTACCTAACGGGGTAATTCTTCTACTTTGATGGGGTTGAAAATGCTTTGGCCATTAACGCCCAAGCCTTTTCCTTCATACCCCATTTTCTTCAATAGTTTGGAGCCAATTCCTGTGGTATGATTTTCAAAAATAGCGAAATCATCATCAAGACACATACATGAATTTAGAGAATTACTTTTTACCTCACATGGGTCACGCTGCAGCTTCTCCAAGGCCTCGTCCTTTGCTTGCAGCTATCATAGCAAACTATGTTTCTCCTCTTTCTCTTCATGTAGAAGCATCTTCAATTCAGTGTTATATGTTTGAAGACTTTGGTTGTTTTGCTTCAGTTCTTCCAGGGCCTCTTCTGTGGCTTGCAACTAAAGATGCAATCTCTCCTTTTCCTCTATCTTTTTCTATAGAGTTTCATACATTATTTCCACCCTTTGGGAAATTTTGAGCATGGCACCATATATCGCTTTTTCATCCTTTGTCGCTGCACGTTCCATTGTTCATGCTTGCAATTCACATCCATGCAAAGACCGCTCTGATACCACTTGTTCCGGGTTCGGGTGTGGCAAAGGACCCTTCCAAGACCTTTTACTTTGGTGATGTGTTAAATTGCATTTTTAAAAGAACATAAATGAATACATCTGCATGTTGTAAAGAAAAGGAACATGACAATCATCAGCATATGAAAACATAAGTCGTTTGATAACGGAGTTCGTCCAAGAGGGACTACATCTTCGGGCCCTGGTATCAAGATGGTGTAGGACACTACATTAAGTGATGTCAATAGTGATGATGTACATAAGAGGTGACGTCACTCTCATACAAGGAAAATTCTCTCACGCAGGAGTGGCACCAAGAGATGTTATGCTACAGGAACTCTCAGTCAAAAAGGACTCCTATCAGTATGATCTAAACTCATGCATGATGATAATGAGCATCCTGCCAACATGGCATAAAAGGGATCTCAATGCAAACATAGATGGCGACAACATGAGTATCCCATCAACATGAAGACAAAGAGATATCAAATAAAACATGATGAATCATGACAAAAAGTACATCCCACAAATGATTATGCATCACATCAAGTAGGAATAATGAAAACAAGAAACAAGATCCCTCATCAAACATCAAACAGGGATCTATGCAGCACAATGCATAGCAAAAGAAGTACATGAATACACTGCATATACCTCACATCTAGGGGCCATCTGAATAAAAGGATGTCAAGCTGCTGAAGCTGTTCGTACCATCGATCTCACGACGTCGAATCTCATGGAATGGTTGCTCGCACATGAATGTTGACACCTGCACTCCACTTTGAAAAGTGGTCGAGAAATGAAATGAGCAAATGGAAAATCTGAATGCACCATCATATTTGTGGCATCAAATAGTGCAAAATCGACTATCAAATTTATGAATTCTGAGAAAGTGAAAATCTGGGGCTTAAGGAATCTTTTAGATTCCCCCTAGATTCCTCAAAGATTCCCTCCTCTGGGTCCTCTGCAAATCGGCTACTCAGACCAAAATTTTGATTATGCCATTAGGTTCGTGTCACTGAGAGGTGTAAGATCGACATAAATTTTGCCCAATTTGGACACTGCAAAAATTTCACCCTCCTGAGAATTTCGCTTAATCATGGTTTCACCTGCCCTTTTTCAAGATCATGGTTCCACTTGCAAAAATTAAATAAAAATTTTCTCACCGCGATTTTTGTTCATGCTTATGGTCCTCCATGCCTGGGTGCACTAGGAAAATGCTGGGTTTATATGAAATTTTGGGCGGAAAAACCAATGAGTCTGTTTAGCATAGTGGTTAAGATTCGTTTGTTGTGGAGGAGGTCAAGCGGTCAAACCCCGCCCCCTCCCATTTACATAGCAAAATTATTAATTTTAGAAGGGAGGTTGGGCTCGACTCGCCTTGGGTGGCCAGCCCACCTCACCTTCACTCTAATGGTGGCCCATATCCCTATTCACGTAGGCGGTGGTTGTTTAATGGGGGTTGGGTCCATGCCCCAAGGGCCAACCCACCCTCTTATCTGTTGCACTGTGTAACAGTTCCGTGGTATAGGGGGAGGGGCCAGGGTTAGTGGCCCGCCCCTCCATAATATTACATATGATAAGGGTTGGGGTGGCGGGGTTGGCGGCCCGCCACCCATTTTTTTAATAATTTTTGTTTTAATATAATAATATACCCATTTTGAAAATCCAAAATTTGGATGGAAGGAGACCTTTTAACAAGACGGCAAGTTCACCCGAAATCCAGCTAGAGTTGGTCGGATTCCGTCAGCTGGAAAACTTTCAAATTGTGTCTCCATTAAGCTTGCCTAGTCAGCAAAATTTAACCAAAAATTTGACTGCCTCTATCTTCCTCATTCGAACTCGGATTGGAGTGTCGTTCACACCGTTAGAATCAGGGCGACGAGCACTTTGATATGATGTCAAGTTAATTGACTTTCTGCCACTTTGAATTTTGAGCCTTTCCATGCTGTTGGTGTTTGGACATCCATCTGGATCACTGTCATACAGGTCGAGCTAGGAGGTCTTTATGCCAAGATCTTCACGCTCGCAGAGTGACTCGAGGGCAAGTCACCATGTTTGTTTTGGGGGCCTGTTGGGAACGGGTTTCCCCAAGAGAAGTTTTGGGGCTAAGAGCCATGTTTTGGGACAATTTTGTAATAAAGTTGTAAAGTCTCCGCATTTTGTGGTTGCGGAGCACAAAGGTGTCAAGATTCATAAAGGGTTGTCCACCCTTATCTAGCTAAGTGTCAAGTTGGTTGTAAATGTTTACCCATGGTCCGCAGCCCATGGGATTGTATAAAAAGGAGCTAAGTAAGCTCTAGGTAGTTAGAAAAATTTGGCTTTGGAAGTTTTTGGCAGCGAGTTCTAAGTATTCTCGGGTCTTAGCATAGGTAGAGGCTCTACAGCTAAGTTCGCAGAGGCCTAGGGTGGAAGTCTGCAACTGAGTGCACAAACCCCTACAGCTATGTGCACAGGGTGGATAAAGTCTGTATTAAACTGGAAGATATCAATAAAGAAAAGTATTCTGCAATTACTATGTACTTAGTCTCTCTTAATGCATCTGATTATATTACGATTTAGGTTTATATTACAATGCATATACGATGCGCAAATTTATGTGATTATATACGTTAATTGAATGCAAGTAAGAATATCAGTTTATGTGACGATAACTGTAATTGATTGGTCAAATAAATAAGACACTTGAGGTAACTAGGGAACCTATACAATACATTGTCATAGCAGTGTGAAAACACCTGAACCGCTGGTTAGGGCTGCACGAAGGTCGACCGTATGCATTCGTAGAGGTACTAAATGGTGGGATAAAAGGTAGGACAATAAGCCCTAAAAGCTTAGTCTCCTATGAAAAAGCAGGAGAAGAAGGTATAAACTGACATCACGACCATCTCACGGTGCGGAAACTTGGTTCCAACATCCCCCCATATTTCTTTGGGACAGACTTCAGTCCACGCTCCGCAAGATGATGCCAAAAGGGCCAGTAATGTAGGAATTTGTTTGGCTGACTAACGCTAAACCTGGGTCAGGGCCCACGAAGCCAACAAGATCTAACCCAAACTTTGTCAATTTATGCCTCTGCTTGAGCCCCTATTTTCTTACACAATTCTTGAGAAATAGGCCCCTGTTAATTTGGAATTTCCTCCAAAATGCTTGCGCAATTCCTCAAGGTTGATCACATGACCTCATACAATGGTTGTACACTCAGCTAGTTTACAATTGTTGGTTAACTTCCTTGGCAACTCCACCACAACTAGGCAACTCATATTCTTTGCATGCATGAGCTAATTATTAGTTGATTTATTAGTTAACCAGATGATCCTTGAGTTAGATTCATGTACCACTACTTAACTGACCACCAACTAGTTCTATTAATAGTTAGAACTAGTTTAACTGATTACAAATGAGATTAACTCAATATAGTCTCCTAAAATTTAGGAATCACTATACACAACTAAACTTCATGCCCCTAACTCAAATTAATTGATCTAAATGAGTGACAAGAGCCATGTCACCTCAGTCCAATCCTCTGAGTTGTCTGCGAATGAGGAATTTCGAATTTTCTCAATTTAATCAAGGAAAAATCAAATTGAGACTTTCTTGCTTCATTTTTCAATGATCCCTCTCAATAAGAAAGGGATTATGATAATGAGATTGTCTTTTGTATTAATCACATTATGAAATTTGGTCGATGTTTTGAACCAACTAATGTAGTTCATCCCCAGGACCACATTATCAACCATCCCTATTTTGCACCTGTGGAATGTACTGCATTCAAGAAATCTCATTGTTGTCGCTGCTATTGCAACATCTACAACTAAGAAGAATCTAAAAAAAATGAATCAATTGTGTTTGCAACTGTCTAGTCTACTAGGAAAACTATGTTGTTGTTTACTCTGCTACTGAGCCTCCTGCTCCGCTATCAACACTCATATGTACTCAACATCTGACTTACTCTTATCCTTCTGCTACTGAAAATTTTGGGCCCCTGTAGCAAGGTAATGATCCATGAGGAGAACACCTCAATGGACCTTCCCCAAATTTCTGCAACTTTGGGACTAAGGATCTACATTGCCCCACCTCACTCCTGGTGGTATAGTTGCATGCATGGAGAAATATGCTATACTAATGTTGTTGTTGCTACTGCTTTGTTGTTTCTTCCAGACTATTGCTAAAACCACTACAATAATGAGTTTGATCTCCCCACATACTGAAGTAGAAGCTTCCATAGGCTTTCTCCCTATGAAACTAGACTCCCATTGATTTTTGATCTCCATATGGGAAATCTCTCTGCTCCTCAATCTACCAATATCAATGGTCACAACTCCTTTCTATTTCACTAAACATTGGCTCACGAATCTACTCACTAGTAGCCTTTTAACTCCATTAAGAAGCCTTCACATATGGTCTTCTGGATCTACCTTGAAGTGGGGCTCCATAACTTTGCCTCCGAACAACTCATTAGTTCTTCAATGATCATTGTACATGAGGACTTCAAGGAATAGTTCTAATGTGAATCCTGCTCCAATATGGTGTAGAAATTTCTACAAATCTAGCTCTGATACCATGTAGAAATTATGGTGTAGATTTGCAACTCATCGTGAAATTTTAATCAAAATCACAAGACACAAGCCTACTCTACTGCTTTGCGGAAGTTAATTCCTAATTTAGAACAGAAATTTCATACATGCAATAAGAAATAACACGCATGCACATAATATTTTTCCTGGGGAAAGCAATCTCTTAAAAACCCCAATGTCTACTTACGTTAATCTGATGAATAAATATGTAATATAATTGATTTTCTCAAATGAGCACAATATGTAATTGAATAACCTATCTCTTTGCTCACTTAGAAGCTCTGACCCAAACTTAGTCAATTTCTGCCTCTGCTTGAGACTCTATTTTCTCGCACAATTCCTAAGGAAATAGGCCCCTATTAATTAGGAATTTCCTCCACTGCTTGCACAATTCCTCAGTGTTGATCACTTGACCTCATACAACACCTGTATACACAACTAGTTTACAATTGTGGGTTAACTTCCTTGGAAACTCCAACACAACTGGGGAACTTATATTCTTTGCATGCATGAGCTAATTATTAGCCGATTGATCAGTTAACTAGATGATCCTTGAGTTAGATTGTTGTCCCACTACTTAACTGACCATCAACTAGTTCTATTACCAATTAGAAATAGTTTAACTAACTACAACTGCAATAACTCAATCTAGGCTCCTAAGATTTAGAAATCACTACATACAACCGAACTTCATGCCCCTAACTTAAATTAACTAAGTTAACTGAGTGACAAGAGCCAATTAGAACTAGTTTAACTCATTACAACTGAAATAACTCAATCTAGGCTCCTGAGATTTAGAAATCACTACATACAACCGATCTTCATGCCCCTAACTTAAATTAATTGAGTTAACTGAGTGATAAGAGCCATTTTACCTCAGTTAACTCCTCAAGTTGTCTGTTGAGGCAAAATCAAATTGAGGCTTTCTTCGTGAATTTTAAAACATTATCTAATATTTTTTCCTACCTCCATACAATTTTTACTAGGTTATATTGGCTAAAATATAATATTATAATATTACGTTTTCTCAATATTTCCCCTCAACTAGTCCACTTCTTATTGTAATTTTTCATTATATTTGAAGTTTGAAAGTAAATAAAATCAATTATAAAATTAACACGAGTGAGGGGAAATATTGAGTAAAATGTAATATTTAGGTTGAGGTATGATTGGAAATATTAAGTAAAATTAAAATTAAATAAACTAAAAATTAAATTGAAACAAGAGATACAAAGGGTTAAAAGCGGTTAAAAATTAGGGTTAGAACTTGAAACAAAGGGATGGGCGCAAGAAATGAATAACAGGCTTCCAAATTGAGACTAATATATGTATATGTATATGCCAGAGATGTTGCATAATGGTGCTATAACACATCCTTCCATACCATAGTAAAAATCACCCCATTTATGGTGCTTTATGGATATCATTTATCGTTCATCACATCGTCTTTAAGGGACAATTCTAGGGTTCAAGCAGTGGAAGATCACATCAACCATCAACAACAAGTTCTCCAAATCTTAAAGGATAACCTGACTCTGGTGAAGAATTTAATTAAACAACAGGAAGATTAACATCAAAATGAAAAAAGTTTTGATGTGGGTGATTGGCTATTTTTATGACTACAACCATGCAAACAAATGTCTCTCAAGAAAGCTAAGAAGGATAATAAATTAGCACCCAAGTACTATGGCCCTACCTGCATCTTTGCGAGTACACCCAAGTTTCCATGTTTCATGCTTAAAGAAGATTATAGGTGTCAATCTCCAGTTCAAACTATATTTACAAAACTTGACAAAGAAGGAAAAATCATATTGGAGCCTGAAGTAATCACATAAAGAAGAATATGCAGGCATGGAACAAATAAATTTTAGAGTATCTCATTAAGTGGAAGAACTTATCTATTGAAGACTCCACATGGGAGGATGAGTATTTTATTCAGAAGAATCTAGAACTACTCAAGTGTTGAGGAAAAAACGTTTTTGAAGGAGAGGGGCATGTTAGGTTCCTATAATACTAGTATATCCCCCATATTGTTACTGTTGTGCCCCATAGAAGCCCATTATTGTTATTGTTGTTCCCTTACATTACTATTGTTATGTAGGCCCAAATTATATTTTCACCCCTTAGACTCCTATATATACCATGGAGGTATTTTCACTTGAATCATCCAAGAATTTTTTATTTATGTGAACTAAAATGAGGTTTCCCCCTCGAAGAGGCTTATTTTCAAGTTGTTGATCTATCTTTTCTTCTATTTGTGATCTGGTTACATAACATCTGGAATATTGCTTCAAGATGTTCTAAGTGTTGAAAATTAGATTGCTAAAAAATAGTCATGTCATCAAGATATATTATGATAAAATAATCCATTTCCTCAACAAAAGCAATATACATGTCCCCATGTAAGGTGGATGTAGTGTTCATTAACCTGAAAGGCATCTTCTCATACATGAATGTCCCCCATGAGGTGGTGTCTTGTACCTATCATCTTTATGGACAAGAATTTGATTTAACCAGAAAAGTTGTCCATCATGGAAATCCTATGAGCCCCTACTACCCTTTGAAGGATATAGTCCATTTTTTATAGAGGGTAATTATCTTTTAGAGAGGCCCTATTTAAGTTTCAGAAATCTATGCAGAGTCTAATCTCACCGTTTTTCTTTTTGATAGGTGTTAGATTTGCTACCCAATCGAAGTACCTTAATGGTACTATTATTTTGGCATCAAGTAATTTTTTGACTTCCCTTTCTATAGAAGGAAGTAGTAAAGGGTTTACATGTTTGAGCTTTTGCTTGAAGGTTTTAACCCCTTCCTTTAAAGGTATCTTATGTTCTATGATTTTCCTATCATAGGTTTCCAAATCTTCATAACTCTAGGAAAACACGTCAATGTACTTTTTGAAGAGATCTATATATCGACTCTTAATTTCTTCAGGAAGTGATTTAGATAAATTAATAATTTTAGGATTCCCATGCATTCCTACATCAACTTGTTCAACCTCTATGTTCATAGGTTTCAACATAGGAGAATTCATCCCATTTTTGTGATCAATTTTTTTCCAGGGAAATCAACCCCATGGAATGTAATTATTTATTAATTTAACTGTGCCATGTTTTCCTATTTTTACTTTAAAATTCGAAAGATTGTGATCTTCTACGTTATCCTTGTCACCTTCTATGCATAAATAAAAAAATATCCATAATTTAAATAATTTTTTTAATTTCATGGTCATCTTCGAAGACCTGTCAATGTTTCACATTGTTGGGGTTGGAAGGACAATATAGGATATCAATTTCATATTTCACCTTAGTTTGATCCGGGGGAACAAATTTTGCAGCGTAATAAATAGTGTCTTAGCTAATTTATTTTGTTCTCGTGGTATAGTAGTAAAATTCATGGTTGAGAAGAAATTTTCCATCATGTCCCAAAATTGATTCTGGTAAGCTCTAAGTTGTGGGTGCTTCGCCTGAAACTTATTAGTAACTTTTTTAATTACAAGTTCAAAGTCACCGAAAATTGAAAGGTTTTGAATATTTAATTTATGAGCAGCTTCGAGTCTTAAAACCAGCGCTTCGAACTCAACCACATTGTTAGTGGTTTTGAAGTTTAACTTAAAAGGAAAGGTTGTGTTCTCCTTGTTAGGGGAGACAAAAACCACTCATGTGCCATATCCATTTCAAGAAGAGAAGCCATCAAAAAACATCTTCCAGATTACATTTAAATTTTGTAAATGTATTATGGTTTTTATTTTTTATTTACAAGGTTCTTTTCTTCATTTTTTATGGTTAATATGAAATTACCTGAATTGTCGTTAAATGCATAAATAGGGAAGTTATTTGGATTGTTCTCAGAACTCACAGTATAATCTAATTGTGACTCTCGCTATAATCACCTTGTGCCACTCCCGAAAATAGATATAGTCACATAGGACAATTCGAGCTAGAGAGAACCTCCTAGCTTGGATCCCTAGGATCGTGATAAGAACATGTTGTAATTGGGTGGAATGTCTACCACTACTACATCCATAACTACACTCTTCACTAGTACATGTGCTAAGGAAATTACTTGTCTTTTATCATACTGAGGAATTTGACTCTATGAGAATTGAAGGAATAAAGGTCTTTATAATCTCGGGTTATATATCAACCCATGGAATCCATAATTTATTTTGGCATAAGGTTATGAGACACCCTAGAATCTAGCATACAATTATGCAGGGTGAAGTCATGGATTTTCAAAATAATATAAAATAGGTACTAAGCTATCTTCTTTTTCAATTTGGGGATTAATAGTAATTTTAGGAGCATTTTCTTGTATATTGATAACATCGGTCGCCAGTCCTTCATCTGATTGATCTGTAGAAGTTTGAATAAATTTGTTAACTTCTTGTTTGTATGTTGGTATTTCCACAATTTTGTTTAATGGTATATTATTTTTTTATTTTTTATTTTTTTAATTCACTATGTAAACTAAAACATTGTAGGATTCGAGGATATTATCTTCCCGCTCACTATCTTAAAGTTTTTCTCTATTATCTTCCACCTCATCTTTCGAAGTGAGTTTTTTTATTTTGGGTTTCTTTATAGTTTATGGCCTCTTTTTCTTTGTTCACGAGTCTAGGTCTCAAGTCATATTTATGTTGTATTTGGGCCTCCAAATGCTTAACGAATCGTTCAAGTTATGGGGCTCAAAACCCATGTTAAAAATGATGGATGGGTTCTTAATCATACGTCGGGTAGTATTGATATAAACATTGATCAAGGAAATTTATTTCGGGGCACTCCTCATCGGGAATCATGAGTTGACTAGCCACATCATCGCCATATTCTTCCAGTAAATTTGCATTATTTCATAAAGGGGGTTGAACAAGAGGTTCCCCCTATTGACCTCTTTGTAAAATATGAGGATTAAAGGGCCTATTATAAGGTACCCGATTTCTAAATGCGAGATTTTGGTTTCTATTCGGATTATTATTATTTTGTGGGAAATTTCTTAGGGGAGGTTGGTTCTGAGGTATTGGGCCTAGTGTCCTATTGCCTACTTCAAGACGTTGAAGTTTGTTTAATAATGATTTAATCAATTTGGCCATCTCATCAATCTTCTACATTTGGGAATATTTGGTACCCAAAGCTTAAGGAGAAACATCAACGACTTTGTTTTTCCCCTCATTCTTTATTTATTTACCCACGTGCTTTCCAATGGCTATTAAATTACTTTCACAGGAGCATGCTTTACTCTAGGCATCTGATAGTGTAGTTGGCTCTCTTTAGCTCAACATCAGTGAGATATCAGAGTCAAGGGTTGCTGAATATGATACCAAGGAAACAATGTCCGAAGGTATAACATTTACTAAATCTTTATTAAAGTCATTTACTTACTAGTCAAATTTAAGCTTTAAGGAACTAAACTCAATTAACCACAACTAGTTACTTGTTTTGACCCCAAATTGTCTGAGAAACAATTCAACTAATCATTCCATGGTTTTAATATAATTTTGAGACAAAGTTTGGAACCATTTCTCAGCATTACCTTCTAGACCTTACATGAAAATCCTCATACAAATTTCATCATATTCAACTCTGAGGTTTTAATAGTAATCCTGGAATTTGACTATGTGTTCCTCAGTTATGTGTCCCCTTTCATTATCAAATATAGGTAAATTTTTAACTTATTTTCAAGAATATCATTTAGTGGGGTAGCCAAGTTTAGGAAACGATAAAAAAATTTAACCCAAGCATTGATGTTTGGGTTTGAGGAGGAGGAACTAATGGTTGTTGAGGTGGAAGGACTAAATATGGGGAAAAGGTCAAAGATGAACTAGCATGAGTTCCTTAGGATGGATGAAATTCGTCGACCCTTTAGGAGGAATCGATGGATGGAAGTTATGAGGTGAACTAGGGTTAAGAGAAAAAGAATCACTAAGTGTTTTTCTAAACACTTCGACTCTCCTTCTTGAATTTGCAGTGGCTACTAGAGCCTCTAGATCCTCAAGATGTAGAGGAGATAAATCAAATTGTGATCAGGTAATGCGTTTGGGGGAATCTAGTTCCTTGGAGTCACCGAAAAATACAAGTTCTTTAATAAAACACGAAAAATCAAATCATTAAAAATGGTTTACCCATTTCAAGCAGTTGATTTTGTTACAAATGTGCATAGTTTATGTCCTACATTTATAAACAAATTCACCATATATGTCTCTCCTATCATTGAGGAACACATGGCTTTGGTTGTGTGCATGCGTCTTCCTGAGATAAGACTTCCAAATTCCTATGAATATCTTCGAGGGTACATAAAACTTGCAAGTTCAAATCATATAACCAATTTAGAATAATACGTTGATCAATTAATACAAAAAGAGATGAGGTTGTACGAGGTTACCAATAGTCATGAACTAACACATAAATTCTCATTCCCCGACAACAACACCAAAAATAATGTTGGTTCCTAAATCGTTTGGGCAATGGTGAACAATTTAAAGAGACATTCAATGAATATGTAAATCCTCCTGCTTTAGGCTAGATGGGCTGATCTCCCTTTGCCTCAATGGGTATTCCCTATAACTAACTCATAAAATATGTTCTAACAAGAAAATATATATGACCACATTATAGATATTATAGATATTATAGAAAGAGGTGTAAAGTGGTGAAGCTTACAAGTTGAAGAAACTTATGCATTGCACATAATCATGAATTACTAATTAAAGCCTTAATCATGCAATGAGAAAATAACATCCCATTAAATTAAGAAAAGAGCGTAGTAAATTAATTCTAAATAAGAAAATAAAAAAGGGAAAATAAGATTACTAATATCCTTTATTGATGGCTTATGATCATGGAAATTGTAAAGATGACAATATCAGGTATCATCACCTTTACTCAACCACAAAAAAAGCGACGGGAATATAATTACCCATTGATAATATAAATATAAGTAGGCAAGTGAATCTCTTATGAACTGAAATAATGCAATATCGATCAAGTCAAATATTACCTATAGAAAATATTAGGATATATGTATATCACACAAAATGAAACACAACCAAATAACAAGTCATATATTGATCTAAGATATATTTTGCATAAATTTTTAAAACAAACAACAACATTAAGTATTTGAAATCCTATGATAATGTTAGAAAATTATATATTACAGAGCAATGGAACACATAGAATATTGCATAAATATAAACACAGAAAACGCATAAAACCATAGAGACACAGATATATGTGGTTCACCCAGTTTGGGCTACATCCACCCCGAACAACCAATCCTTCCTTTCTATTATCCAGAAAAATGAAGAGACACAACCTACAACAGATCCGCTGTAATATCCTCTATTTTCTCTCACAGTCTCACCTCTTTGTTTCTCGCTCGGAGAATACACATCTATTACACAGCCTCAATAACAATGCCCTCATACAAAGAGAGGGGTTGCCTTCTAGGGCAAAAAACCCTAAACTAAACATAAGTTCTACCGTCAGATCATCCGCATAATGAACGATACAAACTTCCTGGGGTATACATCCGGCTGAAACAAAGACCTCTAAATAATCATGCTCCACACCCAACAGATAACACATCATGAAAATATTTATGTTCATTTTCTTATGATAATATCGATGTTTGAGAGAAAATGAAAGAGTAATCTATGGTGATGTACACAAGTGATCAAGTAAATCATATAAACCGAAGGATAAACCCATATATAATCGCACGGAAAACAAAGATAACGTTGAAGAGACATTATATTCAAAATTGCATGAACAAGATCATAACAACATCAAGATCAGCCAGTGTATCAACTACATTCAAAACATTTAAACAATAAGTTTCTTCTCATAAAACAATTGAGCCCCTCATATGGGAAACGAGGTCATTATATATAAAATTCAAATAATTGTCGTAAAAATTGTCTTTATAAATAGCAAATTAAGTAAAATAAAATAAAATAAACTAGGATTGATTCTAAGAAACACTCTTTCCCTTGATGGGCATTTTAACAACTTTTGTCATTTTTTTGGGACAATGGTAGGTATTGGAATCTCCAAAATCACCATGTTCTTTATCTTTGGATTCTGGAAGATGAATGTTGATTAAGTGTTTAAGTATTAAACATTTTCAACATTGGCTTGTAGTGGCAATATTGGGGTGATAGTCTGTAGAGCTGAAGCAGGAATATTGGGTTGTTCAAATCCCTTCATAAACCTTGTGTATTTCTCCAAATCCATATTTGATACCCATGACATATTTATAATATTTTCGTGACAACAACAATGATCTGAAATGGGGGTTTAACAACTTTTTATGCTTGCAAGAACCTCCCACTCAAAGCTTGACAAATAAATGATCTAGCTTATGTATGACATTTGCGGAACTAAATACTTGAAACAGGTGTATGTCTTTTCTTTTAACTGTTTAAGTGCCTTAATTCCATTTTTTTCTGCTAATATTAAACACATATAACAGCCATATAATGTAGCAAATAAACATCAACACATAACAACAAATTTAATCTAGGAGTTCACCCGAATATCATGGGCTATGTCTCCTTGAGCTTTTGTCATCTTGACTTAGCTCTTTGGGATTATGGTAAAGTTTCTCTTACAAGTTCCACAGTTAACTCCAAGGGTTATTGAACTGAACCAATGGGTTTAGAATACCA
This sequence comes from Pinus taeda, assembly GCA_000404065.3. Classification (NCBI taxonomy): domain Eukaryota; kingdom Viridiplantae; phylum Streptophyta; class Pinopsida; order Pinales; family Pinaceae; genus Pinus; species Pinus taeda. The sequence goes on along the minus strand of APFE031001555.1, from coordinate 10,085 downwards.
TCTATATCCCTGTCATGGTTGTCATCACTCTGCAAACAGATCTAAGCTCCCTTAGACTTGATTCCTTCAATTAGTGCTCTAAGCTACCCTGAGCTTATTGATGGCACTAAATCCTTCAGAATTATTTAACTATCATTGAAACCTCACCCACTGTCTCCAACACATATCAGACACCAAAAACAGTCTGATCATTTTCTCAAAATGAGCACTGCATCCCCAAACTAGGCATTCCTCCACGGTTGGCACTCGGTTGCCTGAAACTTCCCTGTAGCATCTCGTCCTTTATAATTCTCCAAATTCTTTTGTAAACCCCTAAAATGGATTTATAAGACTCATTACAGTCAAGAATGACTATTGTTTTGCTGAGAATGAGTACTAGTAGCTCCTACAACTGCCTCCAACCCCTGATGGCCCTGAGCTCCAAAATATTCCTGGATGAAAATCTTATGAAGATGACTTCTTCAAGTTCTATGGACATTCCCATTGGCTTCAAAAGGCTCAAATTAGCCTAGCTAGCCTCTTGTTTCACTCTCTTTGGTCGAAAACTTCTCCTGGAGTGCATCTAGTCAATATCCCCTAGGGATACTCCACTAAAATTGGTGAAAATTCTTTCCGCCTAGATCTATCAGCTTATATGCAGATTTATTCCGTCGTAAATATTGAAAACTTGTGATTGTATGAGCCTTCATTGATTTAAGATCCCGAAGAGCAAGGTCAGCTACCTTCCATTGAAGATCTTTTTCCCGAGTATCTTAATGAGCTACTAGAGGACACAGTTCTTGATAGGAGGATAAGAACTTCACGATAGGGAAATGTTGAGTATCTTCGAGTTGCATTCAGAGGTATAAATCCAAGTAAAGCACAATGGATAGAGATTGGAAAAGTGAGGGAACTTTATCCTCACTTACTCGACAGCTAAAACCAACTTTCGGTGGTCCAAAAGCTTCTAGTGGGGAGGAGTGATGCAAAATGGATTTAGTTTTGCCTCTAGATCAAAGTTTTCAAATGCAAATGGAATTGGGATCAAGTTGAAGTGCTCGTCGATACGATTCCAATGGTGTAAGCGGTGCGTGAATCCGAGCTCAGATGGAGAAGTTATAGCCAGTCAAAGTTTGTGGAAAACTAGGGAAAAACATCCAAAGTGAAAGGTCAACCAACTCAATGGTCAACGGTCAACACCTACGTCAGCAGGACATGTAGCAACCCAGGAATGAGCCATGGGTTCTGGATGATGTCAGCAGAGAAGGTGATGTGGCAGTTTATGATTGGTTCACACGAGCCAATCTGGTGCTAACACATGGCAGCCTAGATTTGCCCAATGTTGGCATGAAATCCCAAAATTTTGGGGTCAGGGAGGATCATACCCCTGACCTCCCAGAGTGGCAACAACTTCGCCAAAATTAGCTCACTGGTTGGGCTACTATCAGACTTGATAATGGATTTGATAACTTGTATTTATGGTGGTGTCGGGATATCCATCGAAAAAAGGTCGGATGGCCGAGGTCAACCCCACAACCGTCGGTCCTTTGATTTAATGTTATCATAAATTCCACATTCACCACACATTGCAAACACCTATGGTATATCAATACCATAAAATCCATGTTAAACCAACAAATGACAAAGCCAATGCATAGTATATTCTATGTATAACGTAACCAATGGCGGAATGGTCGAGCGAGGGTTTCGAACCCTCGACCCTTCCAAAATTATATATATGTTATGACTTTGCATAGCTCCGCTAACCATCATGTCAGCAGTTCGGGCTTGATAAAAAGCCAAACCCATTTTTTTGTTAAACAGGTGCCAAACCTACCTTACCACCGATGCTCAATCCGAGGTTGTTTTATGCAAGCCATAGTGGTTTTTGCAAACAAAGGGTGGTTTTGCAGGGACAGAGGTGGGTTTGGACCATTCCAAGGGGTCTGAAGGTCACAGTGGCCAAATATGGTCGAGTTTATACTCGTTTGACTCGAAATTTTGAGCTGAACGCGGTGGTGATGTCCATTTTCTTATTTGAAACTATGTTTTCGTGCTCATACCCGTAACAACAATTTGAAGACAAAATAAAGAGGTCAACAATGGAAGTGAAAGGACCAGGAGACGTAGCCAAAAAGTCTGGTGAACTCCTTTATTAAATTTGGCTATGTCGATGTGTTTGAATGTGTTTTCAAGTTGTTTATGTGTTTATGTTATTCTCAATCTTTTCGGTCCATTGCATTAAGTAACACAAGCGAATTCACACATACTCTATAATACCTTTTTCATTAATTGTCATATTTATAATATTTTCACGACAACAACAAGGTATGATCTAATATGATATTTAGTAGTCGACAATTCTTTCGTCATTTTATCTAGGAGTACTAAGACACTAAATTTTCTAACGAAAGAAGCCACAATCTCTTGACTAGAGATGGATCCTTCTTTGTTATATGGGAAAACTTTGAACTCTTTCATTACTCTTTTTATTTCCTCTTTAATTACTTGTTTGGAGATGACACAACCTATCACTTAGTCTAGACAAATGGAAGACCAAATCTTTGTGTGAAACCCCATTATGCTTTAAACTTATCCATAATATCCATAGTTTTATAAATTTGATCATTTGTTTCCTGAATCAGCTTCTTAGCTTCTATAATTGACATAAAGGCTACAACGTTGTCATCTTTCTTAGGAAATTGAGAGCTTGCATCTATGGATTAGTTAAAGAGTTAAAATGATCTATGATCAAATCCACCTGCTTCAGTCTTTCCTCAACCGTACGACTCATTTTCTTAATGTTTACATTCAGAGTTAGGATTATTGTTTTTTCATAGTTTACTAAAATATTCACATATGGAATTAGTTGAGAGATTTTCTCATCAATCATGACCCACACTTTGTCTTTAGCTTCAATCAAATTTTATTTCTTAATTGCGACTTCTGATAGACATTTCTATAGGGATTGAATTTCTTTTTCCTTATCTACTGAGATGGTCTTTATGGATTTGATGATGTCATTTTTCTGTTCAATATGATTTTTTCCAGACTCTTTCTAATGTTTCTTTCTTCACCTTCTTTTCTGTTAATTCTTTTTTTGGTTCATCCACCTTGGCTTCAAACAATCTCAATTTAATAGGACCACCTTCCCTAAGGTATATGCCTTCAAGGTTGCATCGAGAGTCTTTTTATATTTTTCCATTTCTTCCAAGTATCCATTTTCTTTCTCCTCTGCTTCCTTAACTAATTTATCGATTTTTTCCTTTAATTCCTTACATTGATTCTCTTTCAATTTCAATGACTTCTCCACTTCTTGCAGTTTTTTTTCTTGTTCTTCCTTCTATTGAAAATATTCTACTAGCTTGTTCACATTGTAATATGGGTTCCTGTAGCTCAACTTTGAACTCTTGATTTCTTTATCCTTATCCTCCAAGAGTTTCTTGGTTACCAAACCATCCTATGGCATCTCTGATTGTCTAATTATTCTTTCTTCGAAGTCCTCTATTTGGTTAACTCAAGTCCTAATTGCAACCATAACATAGTTAAGTTTGTGCATAAACCTTGTAATAATAGTTTGATATTTCTTATTACTAGATGTAGCTTGTAACAATATATTAGCTACTTATTCTCTCGTTTTCCTGTGCTAATCGATCATATCAATATCATTGATTGTATACAAGTTTATGTTGATAGAACGAGATCTGGAACCAAGTAACTATGTATTTGAATATGTTCTTGGCTATAGGACAATCAAATAAACGTATTGTTATCAAAGACAGTCTTTGATAAGAACATTGGATTTGAATATGAAGACATTTCCTTCATCACAGTATCATCTGTAACTTCAGTTGCTCCAGTGACAAACATTAGCTCCTTTCCTCTATCCTTTATAAGCTTTTCAATGGTTGTGTTGTTACCAATTAATATAGCATGTTATATAGAATCCTTAGGTTTGGATTGTTCTAACGTATCTTCCAATTGTTTTAATAACTCATCATCGACCTTATGGAAAATTATGGCTTCCTTATCATCATCATCATCACTACCCTTTACATTTTTCTTTGAAAAGTGAAGTTCATCTGAGTTGATTTCCTTTGTCTTTCTCTTCAAAGGATTACCTTAAGGTTTATCATTCATAATTTCCATTTATGCTTGAACTATTTGCCCTTCTCCATGAATGGTTGAAAGCGCAGTTTGTTCGCAAGATCTTATTAGATAGAATCTGGTTTATTCATAGCCACTTTAGACACCTACATTTCATCTAGGTTCATATCATTATGAGGAGGAAAATCAATGTTAGTTAGTTTTTCAAGATCAAGTTTTGGATCACAAACATATGCCGACAGAAAAACTGATTTTCCTACACTTGATATAATTTGTAAAGGGTGAAAATTCCAATATATATCTTTATCAAGACCCAAAGCTAAAATTCCTTTTCTATGATTCCCAAAGCATTTTTATGTTTGATCAATAATTGACCTATAGCAAAAGGTGTCACAACCACAACTTTCTTATTCTTTGAGGTAAAGTGAGATTCATCAAGATGTAATCATTGTCTAGCAAGCTCCAAAGAAAATAATTGGGGAGGAATAAACTCAGGAAAATGATACGATTCTCCTTCAAAGCCATAGGCTCAAATGGCAAAGTAATTGAGCAAAAGAGCCACTTTCTAATGCTATTTTCCTTTGTCATATATAAAATTCTCTTGGCTTCTTATGATATCCTCTCAAGAGCCTTTTGCAACATTTTGACTTGTAAATAAAAGGAGAAACAATCTATCAATTTATTATAGCTTCTAGGAATCCTTCCTAGAGACAATAATTGTGACAAATAGTCTATCTCATTTTCTTTCACGGTCTCATCTTTATTTGTTTTTATTAATTTGGTGCTAGTAAAAAATTCAGGGTAATTAAACAAAACTAAATGCACCAAATATATACAATATCTGAAAATTTGATAATTTTGAGTCATGATTAAATTCACATAGATGTTTGTGGCCAAGTACTCTCAAAGTTTTATAGTAATATCATTAGGGTCTTTAAATAATTCCCTCATGAAGACAAGCATCGATTCATCTACCCTGCAATACCACTGGATGACTTTTATGAGGTAGGCCAACGTTTGATATAAGAGTTTAAGAAAATTGGTTGAAATAGGAAAGGCAACTTCAGAAACGTCATTGGGGTTTTTAAATAAACCTTGTAAAAAAATTAATTTCTCTTCATTAGAACATAAAAGAAACAACCCGGTCAACTCTTTATGAGAAAACCTTACAATACATTGGTAAATTTAGCATTTTAGCTAGGGATTCTTGGGAAAATTCCAGAAAAATCTTATTATTAGGAAGACACAATATATTCTTTGTATCATGGTTCAAATTACTGACAAGCAACAAAATCGAATTAGCGTCGAAGTGTACAGTCAACAAGGTTTCCTGCAAGAGCCCAATCTTTACTACACACCCATCTGTATGATGGCTAACACCAATCCATAAAACCTTCGTTAGCGTATAAATATCAATATTAAAAACTTGGGTATCTCGAATATGAACAAAGGGTCGACAAGGCCATCATCTGTAGATTTTTGAGTCATATTTTCCCTCTGAACTCAGAAATAAGAGCTATCAACAATGTTGAAGTGCAAGAGATACTTACCGGGTTTCCAGTACTGCTTCAACTTCGTGACAAGAGGTTCATATATTCTAAAAATAACCAGGAGCATAGCTTAAAGAGGCGAGACAATGGAAATTATGGCATCCTATATTTTTCAAAATCCCAATAAAACCACACATGCAATGATTTTACTACCGAGTACGCCACCCTGTCATTATTAATGTAATCAAACAAAAAATTTAATGCAACGGTGTGAATTATTACAAGAAAACCGTACAAAGTATTAGGTGGACACAAGATCATTAAAGGAAGTGCTACCCATGTCTTGAAATGAGCATCATTCGTTGATCTGATAAATTATCGATCGTCGAATTGTTTTGGGTGGAGGAAGGGACATTAATGTCCACACACACTGAGGCTTGAATCAATCTCTATTGTTGGATTGTAAGTTTGATGACCATGTGATCATTTCAGGTCGAAATGAAGGTGTCACTATTTGCGACCCGAATCAATCTCGTACATCATATTTACTATTGTTAAACCATCAAATGACTTTGGACAGGAAACAAAGTGTTTGACGAGAATTTTTCCTTAGGGTACGAAAATCACCATTTTATTGGAGTTAATAACTTGCATTAAATAAAAGACTGAGGATTTAGGGGAGAGATTTTTAATGTTGTGCAGGGACGAGTGTTAGGATATTTCGATACATAGGAAATAGTTAAGTTCAACTTGGTCTAGTATAGAGTTAGGTAAAGTGTGTTTCTTTACCGTTGTACATTTTGTAACTTACAATCCGACGGTCACAATATGTAGTGATCCGACGGTTCACTCTCTCCTCAGTATTACCGACACTTGATCCGTGGCTTGACACCCGATTGGTCCATGAGTTCTATTTAAAGCGCATGGAGGGTCATTGTTCGGGTAATCCGTCTATGAGAGAAAGCTTATGTAAATTTTCATTCTTTTATTAATAAATTG
>APFE031001553.1:0-10783 GCA_000404065.3 Pinus taeda | reverse complement strand
AGGATGTATACTTACCTCACAAAGTTTCCTATGATATATTTATAAAATGTCCAAATTTGTTACCTATAGCTTGTAAGGTTTCGAGCAGCGAGTAATCTAAAGGTGAGGAGTATAATCTAATTCATATCGGGACCGACGTGAATGTTTAATGTTTCTCACTCTGGAACAAAGTTCATCATCCAAGGTCACATGTAGAGGCCTACAAAAGCATAGAAGTAGGGTCCTCCTTCAAATACTATGTCTTTATCCTCCACATTAGTGAAAATCACTGTAAAAAACCTTTGGACCCAAGATGTATATTTATTTCTCCTTTTGGTTTCCAGGTGTTTCTTATCCATATGTACAATGCTTTCTCAATGGACCAAATACCCATAAACTTGCATATGACCACATAGGTTGGCATGTGATCTCTGTGCACTTGTAGTGCACGATCATTTAAGACCACCCAAGGTTTGATATTAGACTTGGGCTTGTAGGGTCCCATTCTAGATCTACCCTCCATTCTCTCACTATTGTCTCCAACTTGCATTTGGTTTTGTGCCTCCTTGTGGGTGCCTTCCTTTTCATGAGATTTGTTGCTTTAGGGCTTTTTGGTACTAGCTTTCTTTGTCCCTACCTCCGTTGAATTCCAGAGCTTGTTCAAACTCATCTTTGTGCCTCTATTTGAAACCACGCTGCTATAGGAGGGAGTGGAACTCCCTCCTCCATGCCCCTCCATAGTTACCACCTCACTTGTGTCTCCCCCTCTTCAAAACCCAAGTCGCTTCTCCGAGCCTCCTTCTTCCAACCACTCCTAAAGAAACTGAACTTTTTCATTTGCATCAACTCTATCAAAATGTTGAAAGTTAACCAAGCCATATTTGATCTCTATCAAAATCTTGAAAGTTAACCAAACCTCATATCAAATTTAAAAAACATAAGTATGTGTCAAGTATAAAAATAAGCTTCTGCATCATGACAACATTTAGCCTCATCCAAAATTTGTCAATCATACAATATCACAATTTAAAAACCATTCTTTATTCACTCAACTATATCCATCTCTACAAATCTCTTATACAATGACCTGTCCCAAGTTTTCTTTTAATATGACTCCCATAACTTAGACATTTCGTACAATATAACAATTTTTAAAAACACATTATTTATTGACTCATTTCGTACAATATAACAATTTTTATAAACACATTATTTATTGACTCAACTGCGTACATTTCTACAAATCTCTTATACGATGACCTACTCCAAGTTCATTTTTAAAATTATTAAAGTAACAGAAATAATCATATAAATATAAATATATGGAATGTGAAGATAAATAAACTGTATATAATCTAAAATGGGGTACAAATATTAATATTAAAACCTTTTTATATAAATGAATCCATTATGATGTTATTTGCATGGAGTTTCAGATTGCCAACAACGAGCTAACTAGTGCTTAAATCACAACCAAAATCAACATTGCCAAAACACCACACCAGATGTTCCAACCCATGGTAATTTCATATGTGACTACTAGGATACATTCCATTCATCCAGCTGACTGACTTTTGCGGAAGGTGAGGAGGCTAATCAGTTTCTTACATACATGTAAGCCCAATATTTATTCAGATTTTATTAAGTGTTAAATAACTTTAACATACACAAGATAATATTCATGTGAAGACTTGACATCAATTACCTTCACATAATAATATAGATCAAGTAAAGTCGCTCATCAATACAACATTATTTAATAAACTCATTATTCATCACAACATAAAGAGCATTATAAAAGAAGTAAATGTATAAACACAAGAATTTCTATAATAATCTTCTTTATTGATAATGAGTTAATCTTACAGAATCAAGAATGTAGGGGTGTGGGTACTGAGCTGCACACCCTACTCTAGGCTTTTCTGGACACCTCAATTGCCTTTCTTCTACATTATTCACTAACATAGACTGCTTATGCTGTAGCCATAGACAACTTATATTCTTCTTCTATCATTATTATGCCTTCGACTTTCTAAGACATGCCTATTTATACAATCCCATGGTCTGCACACTATGGGTAGATCTTCAAAAGGTAGTCTTAATTTACATAAAAGAGGGTAAAAACCATTTTTTGACACTTTACTTAACTACTTGCTCCCCTACAGTGACCACAATTTCTGCAGACTTTACATCTTTTTACATAAAACATTAGATTTTGCCCCAAAACTTGGGCTTGTACCTCAAAATTGCCTAGGGGGTCTCATCCCAACAATTAAAATAAATAAATATAACTGTATAGTATTGTACATAAAGGAGAAATATTAAAATATATAAGAAAATATTAAAATTTAAAAGAAATAGATGACTATCTAAAAGAATCAAATCCAATTGAAAAACATTAAGTGCTAATTATAACATTGTACCAATTAGCCTTGTCAAAGATAGTCCATCCACAAAGCATTAAAACAACATTATTTATTTATTCAAGTGCATCTAGTTGAAAACAACTATTTATCCATTCAACTACTTCCACTTCTACGAGCCTCTTATACAATGACCTACCACAAGTTCATTTTTAAAATGGTTCTAGTAAGTAAAATAAATATGTGCAATTTGAAGAGATAAACTATCTATTATCTATATGTATAAGCCCAAATAAAATGCGCAATGATAGATCACAATGAAAGAGCGTGATATTAATTATAAAATTACTTATTTATACATGTGTAATCTAGGTATGATGCAATTGTGTCTTAGTAACTTATTAACCATAAAAAAAATGTAAAACTAATTGCATATTATACAATATACAATAACAATCTTGAATTATTATTTAACATTCTCCTGTTAATCTGAAAGGACATGTGACATGCCCTGTAACCTTCTCAACTTTTCAAACTTTTGAGGTCCTAGTGGCTAAGATCTTCTATGAAGTAGGAAAATGTATCACATGAATAACTTTGGCCTCCACATAATGTTGAATCAAGTGATATTTGGTGTAAATATAATTGCTTCAAGAAATTTGGGATTCCTCCCCAATTGAATTTCATAAGAGTTGTAGACTAGTAGTGGAGTTGAAGGCTTTTAAGTATTTTGTGAAGCCAAATGATTCCTTTTGTAGCTTGGGCTATTGCAACATATTCCTCTTTGGTTGTAGAATCATCAGGAATAGATTGCTTGGGTGATATTCAACTGATGGTTGGGGTTCCAAGACTCATCAAATAAAGAGAATTAGATAGTCCATTCCCCTTATCTCTATCAAAATGAGAATTTGAATAGCTAGTGATATGGAGATATACAACTTTAGAATATTTGAGGTCATATGTTTGATTGCCTTTCAAATACTTGAACACTCACTTCGCTGCATTCCAATGACCTTCACAATGGGGTTGTGCATGACTTGGAAAGTATCCTACAATAAAAGCTATGTGAGGTTATAAAATTAAAACTTCCAACAAGTTGCATTTACTTGGTTGGATCTTGAAACATACTTCCTTTAATGGAAGTAAGCTTCAAACTCTGTTCCATAGTAGTGATAGGCATCTCAAATCTATGGAATAGTTGTCCAATATACTTTAGATCTATGCAATAACTGTCCAATATACTTTTTGTGAGAAATGAAAATATATTTGGGTTTGTGACCAAGTTCAAACACTAAATAATAATGTAATAAACCAAAATATGTGGCGTCAAAATATTACAATAGATCTCTTTTAACTAATATGTAGTCATAATTGTTTCCTATTATCATCAAATCATCTAAATATACAACTCACTTTCCAGTTTCTTAACAAAAAGAGTTTCATCATATAATAACTTATAATTCAAATAACTTATAATTCAACTTGAGAAGGTATTAACTTAAGTTTTCATACCGTACACAACATGCCTGATTAAGTCCATACAAAGCCTTAACCGATTTAAAAAACACAAGTATGTGTTAAGTATAACACATGCATCACAACAACATTTAGCCTTATCTAACATTTGTCAACCATAAAATATAACAATTTAAAAAGCATTCTTTATTCACTCAACTCTATCCATTTTTACAAATATATTATGCAATGACCCACTTCAAGTTCGCTTTTAATATAACCCCATAACTGAGACATTCCATAAGGTATAACAATTTCAAAATACAAATTATTTATTGACTCAACTGGGTACATTTCTACAAATCTGTTCCAACTACAAGTTCATTTTAAAAATGATTAACTAAAATAATGATATAAATATGAATATATGGTGAAATTATTCATCCAATTGTTTAAGCTCGATTAATAATTTAAGTTTGAAGGTTAGAAATTAGATTAGGACAAATCTCTCCTCCAAAGGAAAATAAGAAGGGTCTACACATTTAAATGTACCCTTGGTTTCTAGCCTTTCTTTCCAAAATTAGGATGAAAAACATTAAAACTTTATTATTCATGCTTTAAAGAGATATAAGATTTGTCCTAAGTTTTTGCACCTATAAACAAAAGTGAAAAATGAAAATATGTTATGTCATCTAGAGGATAAATGGCGGGCCCAATCTAGTATGTGTGTCCTTTACGATGGTATTCCATAGTGCTCAATGCTTTTCGTTCCTTTGTGCCCTTCGTAACGTTATCGATGGACGGGGGGTCCGAAAAGGTGGTTTCACTCATCCTGACTGCACCTTATGTGTGACCCTCTCGTTCTTTTGCAACCCCCCTCTCAATACCGTATACCACCCTCCACCCCTCTGAGAACTACCTAACCCTCTCCTTCCAACAAACGGTTCCATGCACCTATACCAGTAACCCCTCCATGACATGTGTCTAATAGTTTTCCTTACCCGTTATGGATTTAATATTCATATAAGTTATGATTAAACCTCCTAACGATCCTGCACCTTTAACGAATTATTACTTAACCATAAAAATCTCGTTATCCATTACTATTACACCCTTTGTTGAATCTAATCCTACACCAATGACGGCAAGGAAAGGTATAACAACTCTCGACATTCAAATGTTCACCTCAATTATAATCATGTTGTTAATGATGAACGTAAAACATGGCATTGAAAAACATATACCTTTTGTGGATTACATAACCATAAATTTTCTAAGCGTTGGAAAAGAATAACAACACCCAAAATGAGGAGGCATGAAAGACCATCTCAACAAAAGGTAAAGAAACATGCTAAGAAGATCTGGAGGAAGAAAATGTATTGCAATCATTGCAACAGAGGTGGTCATCCGAGGGCCACATGTTGGAGTCTCCATCCAAAGTAGCGCCTTAAAGACAAAGTTTCGGTGTATGAACGAGGTGAAACAATTGTTCGACAAGCAAAACCACCATAGGGGGATGAGCCATTCATAGGGATAAGTGAAAAATGGTTTCTAGATATCTTAGATTGTCATGGTAGTGATTTTGTAATCATTTGTTGCATTTTAAAATGTAAAAGTGATGATGTGCTTTCCATCACTTGTTAAGCAACAATGATGTCTCGTCTTGTTTTGAGTTGCATGATAAACTATGAAAGTGATGTTGTGTTTCGAGCACTTGTCAAGGAAACAAAACTGTTTGGCCTTATTTTTGTAAATCATGTGATGCAGTGATGATGTGTTTTCCATCACTTTTTGAAGCAACAATGATATGTACCTTGTTTTCGTAGCTCGGGTATTGTCTCCATTTTGATGTAAACTTGACCACCGAGTATGTGTTATAAAATTGTGGAAAGTATGGGATGCTTGGGTCATTAATTGGTCATGAAACTCAAGCATGTAATTTTCAAAAATAATGGACGATAGGTTGCACAGATTGGAGGTGTCAGCTCATTTCTTAATGCTGTGAAGAACAAAGGAGAAGGAGATGGAAGCATGACCTTTTTCAGGGTGCTTGTGATGCAGATAAGGTACAAAGGAGTTGCATAATATTTTTCATGCCTTTGCAGGACCAAAAGCTCCTTAGTGGGGAGCATTGATCTAGGTGGCTCTAGGGACACACACTCGACAAAGAGGGCTTATGGAAGCTCAAACCAATACCAAAGTGTAGATCGTGTCATCCTCATCACAACAGTGTGGAAGATTTGTTAATTTGAGCTCGTATGTGGAAAAATGAGCCAGTCATATTTTTGGTCAAAGTTGGGCTATGGGCCAAGTTTAAGTGTCCTACAATTTGACCAACGTCGAGGCATGAAACCTGCATACCAATTCTTTCTTACCCTTCACAACAAAGCCTTCATGTTGCTTGATGTATATCTCTTCTTCTAGATCCCCATGAAGAAATATTATCTTCAAATCCATCTATTCTACCTAAAAATCAAAAGCAAAAACAAGATATAAAAGTAATCTAATGGAAGCTAACTTGGCAATAAGAGAAAAAATATCACGAAAATCATTTCCTCACACCTCGGAATAACCTTTTTCTAGCAGCCAAGCTTTGTATTTCCCCATCTTTTGCTTTTTCCTTAATCTTCTTCTTGAACACCTAGTTACCTCGAATGGGTTCTTGAGCGAGCAACTCCACCACATCCCAAGCCTCATTTTTGACCAAAGATGCCACTTCATCAGCCATTCCCTCCTTCCAAATTTTTCCATCATCTGAATCTACTACCTCCTTGACAATTCTAGGATCATCATCAGTAATAGATAGAGAAAATGTTGAATAGAAAGTAGATAGACTATAAATTTATGGCTTCCTTCTCTCTCAAACTGATCTTCTCAAACATGGGAATCTTCCTCTTCTAATTCTTGTTGTGTTGTAGAGTTTGATTCTTCCTCCTTTAGCTCAAACTCTATATTTTGAGGTTCCTCTCGTTCGAATTCATGTTTAACAACATCTTTCAGCTCTCTAAATGCCACATCCTGGTTGTACACAACCGTCCATGTTTCCAGGTTCCAAATTGTATAACCTTTTAAACCATCCTTATACCCAATAAAGACGCACCTTTTAGATTTACTATCCAACTTGGTTATTTTGTTATAAGGAACATGTACATATGCATCATAGCCAAATACCCTCAAATGTTAAATAAAGGGCTCATTACCAGTCCATACGTCATGTCGAGTATTATCCTCTAATCGTGATGAAGGTGATCTATTAACTAGGTAACGTGCAGTCTTTATTATCACTGCCCAAAATTTGTATCCTAACCTCGTGCCATTAAGCATGTTTCTTCTCGTTTCCATCAACTTCCTATTCATTCTTTCTACAACTCCATTTTTCTAAGGTGTTTATGGAGTAGTCTTTCATCATGCTATACTGCACTTCTTATGGATCTTCAAATTCGTTCTTGCAGAACCCTCCACCATTATCTCTCCTCAACACCTTGATCTTCTTCTCTATTTAATTTTCCACCAAAGCCTTAAATTATTTAAACCTATCAAAGACTTCATATTTTTTCCCGAGGAAATGTATCCATATATTCCCTGATAAGTCATCTATAAATGAGACATAGTAGACATACTTTCGCAATGATGAAATTGACATACGTCCAAATACATCACTTTGGACAAGCTCTAATATCCCTCTCACCCTCTTAGAAGCAGAGGGAAAACTCATCGCATTATGCTTCCCATACACACAATGTTCCCGTAAATCAAAATCCAGAGAGAAATTAGACATACCTTCTACCTTACCATTACCATGTAGTATTCAAAGGCCCTTCTCTCCAATATGTCCGAACCTTTGATTACATAACATGACATTTTCTCGAGAGACGAATAGGGTTTTTTCCCCACATTCATGAACCACAGAACTATTACACCCATCAATAATGTTTCTAAAAAAATTCTTATACAGATTTCCAATGTGAACTCCCCACATCAATACCAATGATCCCTGAACCATCTTGTAAGTATATTTCTAGAAAAATGTTTTTAAAGCTACATAATGCGTCTTGCTTACAAAAATCATATATCTCACCAATGCAGGAATATGAAAAACACTAGGATGTGTTTGAATCCTTCCACCTTGCTACTTCAACTTGAATTTTCTGTGTCCAATGATTCTGGTCTTCCTATCAACCCCTAAGAAGACGCCACCACCATCATATTTCTCATACTCGCAGAACCACTCTCTATGGGGAGTGAAGTTAAATGATGCACCAAAGTCAATCAACCATGCCTCATGATCTACATGTGTACCTGCAGAAGAATCCAAGTACACATTTCCATCTTCATCTGTGGTGGTTTTCTCCTGTAGAGAAGAAGCATCATCCGATCCCTTTCCTTTCATAGGACCTTTAGATAAATATTCCTTTTTATATTTTTCTTCCTTTCCACATTTCCAAAATACCTTTACATGCTTACATAGAGAATTAGATATGTGTCTATATTTAGATCTCCCACTTGAGGGCTTATTTTTGTTTATTTTCTGGAACCATCCTTGTAGGATGAGCCTATTTTATAAAACTTCAAAATAGCTATATTGCTACCTAGAACAACAACACGACTATTCCATGAATCTGGTAGAGAACACAACAAACTGATGCACTTATCTTCATCTGAAATTTTTATATCAATAGATAAATGCTAGCTTACCACGACTTTAAGATGTTGTGATGTTCTGTGACTGAGTCTCTGTCCTTCATCCTCAGGTTATACAACATTTTTTGTAGGAATAATTTGTTTACGAGAGACTTAGATTAGTATAAATTCCCTAACTTGAACAACAAATCCCTTGGCGTTTCTTCCCTAGACACATTAAACAATATTGAATCTAAGATAGATAACAATATTACCCTTTTTTCCTTCCGATCAAACTTCACTCAATATTCTACTAAAATTTTCGCTGGTTTAGTAATCGGATCTACCATTATCCACTAACCTTTATCCCCTTTCAAATCCTCCATCTTGAGCTTTCACAAATCAAAATCATGATCATTATATTTCTCGATATCTATCTTTCCACTTCTCAGCATCTTCTTTCAGCGCAACAATTGATCTCACATATCTTCCACTAAACATGTTCTACCACGACCTCGAGCAAAACCCCTCAACAATAAAGGAATCCCCTTGAATCTGAATCTTAAAACAATAAAATTAAACAATGTTGAGAACATCAAATAAATATATAAAGATATTTTTCCCTCGATATAAAAAATGGGACTATCAGATTGATTTTTCATTATATTCCTTTCAACGTTATAATAAAAATATATACATGTTGAAGAATTCATAAACCCCAATCTATTAACCCTGGATTAGAACATAATTGTAGCTCCATTGACGAGATCTACAAAATACCATGGGAAAAAGACCATCACGCCCAAAACCATGTGAAACAATAGTGCACAAAACCATGGGTAGGTCTACCTAGCAACTTTGGATCCCCCCATCCTTGGGTCTGCATATATATAGCAAAACAAATTTCTCTGGGAACTGCTCTGGATCCTGTATAGAGGGGCTATCACCCCCCTCTAAACCCCCCAACAGGGGGGAATTTCACCTCCCATGTGACTCCCCGCTTGTAACTGATGCAATGAACAGGGGTCGTTGTTGCTGCCCCAGACCCTATGTACATGCGAAAATTCAAGGAAAGAATATAAAAAACACCTAACATCCTATTTAGATCTGAATATATGCTTTGTCTATCCTATGCCACCCTGGGATTCTACATTATAAATTGAATTTGTTGCTTCATTTCCTTGAGCATATTTGACCCAATATGCACTTTTTTGACTAGATCATTATATATGATAGGAGTATTGCAAGTCCTCCCATACACTGCCTCAAATGACTCATCTTTATGTATTCATGGTATCCATTTGTGTGTAAACTCCATAAATGGAAGGTAATACTCCCACTTTTCGGGCTAAAACATCACATACATCCTCAACATATCCTTAAGGATCCTATTTTTCCTCTTTGTTTTCCCATTTTTCCGTGGATAGTATGCAATTTTGAATGGTAATGTTCTCGCCAAACCTTTAAATAATTCCTTCCTAAACCATGAAGTGAACTTAGCATATTTATCTAAAATAATTTTCATGGGGATACCATGTAGCCTCATAATCTCCTTTTTGAATATTTGTGCCACTTCATTAGAAGAATTAGTGGAATTTTCTACCACTAAATGAGCTACCTTCCTCAACTTATCAATCATTACCATGATTGCATCATGTTTCTTAGATGTTTTAGGTAATCCTATAATGAAATCCATATAAATTACCTCACATTTCCATTCTAGAATTGGAATCGGCTACAACAAACATGCTTGATTCTTACAATAGACATTTAGTTATTGGAATTATATGAATTTTGAATTATAAATGTGATAGGGGCATTAGAAATCCCAAAGAGTATGACTACAAACTCATAGTGCCGATATCTTGACATGAAAGAAGTTTCACGAATGTCTTCCTCCCTAATCCTTACTTGATTTTATCGTTACCTTATGTCAATCTTGGAGAAGACTACGAATCTTCTCAATTGATCAAATACATCATCTATCCTTAGCAATGGCTACTTCTTCTTGATGTTCACCTTATTTAACTATATATGATCAATGCATAATTGAAGGGTTCCATCATTATGTTTTATAAATAATACATGTTCTCCTCATCAAGACACACTCGGCCTTATGTACCCTTTGCCCAGCATTTGATTTAGCTATAACTTCAGCTCGATGAACTCAGGGGTACTCATCAAGTAGGGTGTCTTGGATTTTGGTGCTGCTCCAAGTACCAATTCAATAGAGAATCGTATCTCTATGTCAAGAGGTAATCCAAGAACCTCCACTAGAAAGACATCTATGACTACTACAAAAGAAGGCACCTTCTCAATAGTTCCATCTCCTCGTTCTCAATATCATTACAATTTTTCTCATCATT